>JAZHYW010024244.1:0-92397 GCA_037355805.1 Ixodes ricinus
CATCTTGTACTTCGTTCAGTTGTATTGCTAATCCTTCAGAGATATCTTTGCTAGACACACGTCATGAAGGCAGGTATTCCGTTAGCGCACAACATCTTCGTTGGGACGGAACGTGCCGTCAACCACCGAATCTACATGAAGGGAAATCTCGGCCCGGCCAAATGAACTTTTCCGGGGTGAATCGTGAAAACAACGCATTCGCTCAGGCATATTGCGAAGAAAGTGGTCGACAGGCTCCCTCAATAGTGCTCGAGAAAACAACAGTAAAGAATTGCCCCTCCCTGAGGGTCAGGTTGTTTTGTCCCGGTCCTTCCTAGAAGTTGTAGGTCAGGGCCGGGCGATCGTGGACTGCCGCGCTGGATGGTCGCTTCGCTGCTCGTTGGTGGTGGCGGAGCCTCGAGGAAAGACGCTCAAAGTCGAGAGCAACGGTTGATAAAAATAAATGTATTAAAACGTCAACAGCAAACTTGGTTACAGGACTCTACTGTCCGCTCACGGCAGTAGAAATACGAAAAACGCGCCTCGGCGCAAAGTGCCCCACCGCGCACGGTGAGGCTCAAAGAAACTGCTCGTCGCTCGCGACAAAGCTACGCGGACCGGCGGACCGCGGGAGACAACTTGCTCCGCGCACGGGCTTGTTCAGACTCAACGTTTTCTCGCCAGCGCGGTCGAGAAAACTCCCCGCTGACACAGGGCCTGTCCAATCAGGACAATTATACAATTCTATTGGCCCCAGTGCCAGCGGGTCCTCCCCCAATCACAGGGAAGCCACGGAACTCTTGATTTCCCTTTTCTAAGAAGAAAAACAATGCTAAACCCCTTGGGGAACTCTCCAATCGGGGCGATACTTCACTACTTTACGGGGAAAACACCCCCACCTCGCGGCGTCAAAACAAATTGGCGCCGTGTCCTTCGAAGTTAGCGAGTAAAGCGTAATGGAGTCCAAGTGGACCCAGACCGGCGCCCCCCATCGCTAAAACCCCATTGTAGCACTCTCCCGACTGGACAAGCCGTCACTCGGAACGCGCCGTGACGACAAAGCCGGGAAGGTCGCCACCACCTCGCGGCGACAGGCAAGAATGTCTGTGTCCTTCCCAGGCCAAAGATTAAAAAGGGCTCAAGCTGCTCATCCCCCTATCCTCGGGGCGAGCCGCCGGGGTGCCCCCATCCGAACGGTTGAAGGTCAACCACCTAACTTTCCAGGAAACGATCAAATACTCAAGCGATCCCTACACGCCCACCCTGAAAACTGTGCCAGGACTTCTGGACTGGCCAGCAGTTATTATAACAGAACGGTCGCGACACCATTAAAAGAAATATAAAAAGAAAAACTCTTCAACTCATGCAGAACCCCGTACGCAAAACGGCGGCTCCAGAACAACAACAAAACAGTGACGCTAAAAGGAAAAAGAAACCCTGAGCATCAGCCGTACTTTTGTAAAGCCGTCACACTTGCGCCGAAAACAAACGCGCAAAAAGGATTACAGCAATACAAAAAGGTTCACAAAGGATATGCGACGCAGCACGAAACTCTGCCAAACACAACAGCTAACCAGTCGCAACCAGCAGCTTCCGCGAGGAAAAAAATAAACAAACGAAAAACGTCACATGAAAATTTCCGAAACCCAAAAGAAACCAAGCAACCGGCCAAAACACGTGGCACAGTATTGTTCCGCAAAATGTTTCCATGCAAACGTTCACGGTGCCGTGGCAGTGATCGCCTTCCCACATGCACGCCCGCTGACACCACGTGCGTAAGCGAAAGAAGACGCTTTCCTGCCACCATACAATTGCCCTATACTTGAGCAGCTGTGTCGGGTGTCGTGAGGACCGTGAAGCTCGCCAGAGCACGCTCTAGGCCCTCGAAGGCGTGCTCGGCTCGGTCTCCCCACGGAAATGCGTTTGGCGCTCGCTTCGCGGTCACCTTGGTCTAAGGAAGAACCAGCTTTGCGCCCCTGGCGCGCCCTCTCCTTCCTAGCTCCGAGGTGGTCGCCCCACGGCGATTCGTGCGCCTGCACCGGCACCTCTCCGCGCCGCCCACTCGGTGGCACCCACCGTGTCACACTCTCCCCACAGGGCCCGTCGTGGGGACACCGAAGTTCAATCTGAGCAACTGCAGCAGTAGCCCCCTTCGCGGCCGCCTCGGCATCCACCAGTCTCCCCAGCGCCGGGCCCGACCCCTGGTTAGCCCGGACGCAGGAGAACCCTCGTTCGCGCGCGGACCGATCGGCCCCGAACCTTACGGTAGTGTCTGGTCCCTGCGCGGCACGATCGACCTCGGACTCCACGGCAGTGTCCGGGTCCTGGACAGCGCGACCGCCCTCGGACCCCACGACAGTTTCTGGCTCCCTGACAGCGCTACCGGTCTCGGACCCCACGGCAGTGTCCGGCTCCTGGGCAGCGCAACCGGCCTCGGACCCCACGGCAGTCCCCGGCTTCTGCACTGCACGATCGGCCTCGGACCCCATGGCAGGCTCCGGGTCGCCCTGTGCGTCCGGTTTCTCGATTACGCGATTGCTCTCGTACCCCACGGCAGTGTCCGATTCCTGGACGACGCGACCGGCCTCGGACCCCATGGCAGTGTCCAGTTCCTGGACAGCGCAGTCGCCCTCGGACCCCATGGAAGTCTCCGGCTTCCGTACGGCACGATCGACCTCGCACCGTACGGGAGTGTCCGGTTCCTGGACAGCGCGATCGACCTTAGACCACACGGCAGTCTCCGCCTTCTGTACGGCACAATCGGCATCGGACTCCATGGCAATCTCCGGGTCGTCCCGTGCGTCCCGCTCTGTTTCCCTCACGCAGTGAGCCTCGGGCTCCGCGCCGTCCGCTGCATTAATCTGCGACTCTTCACGATGCTCCTCCAGGAGCCGAGCTCTTGCTCTCCGCTCCTCCGCCCGGAGCTCTGCGAGTCGTACCTGCAGCTCTAGCTCCTTCGTTCTTTCCCTCACGAGGGCTATCTGAACGCTCAGCGGAATCGCTTCCCCATCCGACCCCTCGTCGCCTCCGTCACTGAGGCTCGCCCCAATAAGCCAGTTATACCTCGCCATGCGGCTAAGCGCGCGGGTGTCAGCCGGCGACGGAAGGGAAAACGACCACGTACCTGGCGGTGCTGTAGAGTCCACCAAGTTGCATCGGATGTCGCCGAACCCGCAGGTCACTGGCGTCGATTGCAGCCGCTGACGTCCGCCGGCTTGAATCTTTTGTCGCCGTTGAAGGCCCCAGGCCCACGGCAGTTGTCGATGACGCCGAGCCCGCAGGTCACCGGCGCCGATCGCCCCACGCGACGTCCGCTTGCTTGACTTTCGTTCACCGCCGTCGCAGGCCCCAGGCCAACGGTAGTCGTCGATGCCGTCAAACCCGCAGGTCACCGGCGCCGATCGCCCCGTGCGACGTTCGCCTCTTGGCTTTCACCGCTGTCGGCCACAGGCGTGCTCGTAGCCGTGCCTCGCTGTACCAGGCTGCTTGTGGACCACTCCTCTTTGTCTCGGCTGGTCCTGGGCTCCTTCCGATGGACACCACCGCTTTCCGCACCAACCCAGGCGTCTGGAACCTTTCCAGGTGGTCGACGATGTCCACGATCCTGTCGACTGCGCCAGTAAAGAATTGCCCTCCCTGAGGGTCAGGTTGTTTTGTCCCGGTCCTTCCTAGAAGTTGTAGGTCAGGGCCGGGCGATCGTGGACTGCCGCGCTGGATGGTCGCTTCGGTGCTCGTTGGTGGTGGCGGAGCCTCGAAGAAAGACGCTCAAAGTCGAGAGCAACGGTTGATAAAAATAAATGTATTAAAACGACAACAGCAAACTTGGTTACAGGACTCTACTGTCCGCTCACGGCAGTAGAAATACGAAAAACGCGCCTCGGCGCAAAGTGCCCACCGCGCACGGTGAGGCTCAAAGAAACTGCTCGTCGCTCGCGACAAAGCTACGCGGACCGGCGGACCGCGGGAGACAACTTGCTCCGCGCACGGGCTTGTTCAGACTCAACGTTTTCTCGCCAGCGCGGTCGAGAAAACTCCCCGCTGACACAGGGCCTGTCCAATCAGGACAATTATACAATTCTATTGGCCCCAGTGCCAGCGGGTCCTCCCCCAATCACAGGGAAGCCACGGAACTCTCTGATTTCCCTTTTCTAAGAAGAAAAACAATGCTAAACCCCTTGGGGAACTCTCCCATCGGGGCGATACTTTACTACTTTACGGGGAAAACACCCCTCACTTCGCGGCGTCAAAACAAATTAGCGCCGTGTCCTTCGAAGTTAGCGAGTAAAGCGGAATGGAGTCCAAGTGGACCCAGACCGGCGCCCCTCCATCGCTAAAACCCCATTGTAGCACTCTCCCGACTGGACAAGCCGTCACTCGGAACGCGCCGTGACGACAAAGCCGGGAAGGTCGCCACCACCTCGCGGCGACAGGCAAGAATGTCTGTGTCCTTCCCGGGCCAAAGATTAAAAAGGGCTCAAGCTGCTCATCCCCCTATCCTCGGGGCGAGCCGCCGGGGTGCCCCCATCCGAACGGTTGAAGGTCGACCACCTAACTTTCCAGGAAACGATCAAATACTCAAGCGATCCCTACGATGGCCCATCAAAGCCTCAATTGCAACGCAATTGAGGTTTTAGTGAGTCTAAGGTGACACTTGCACTCACTTTTCCCTTCCCTCAAAACAACGGATTTACATACGGACCACATGTCATGCAACATGTGCCGTCTTCCCTCTTAGAGCTCTCTATCTATAAACCCATGCTAGGAGTATAATTTTCAATACATTTCATTTGAAAGTCTAGATACACTGCTTTGAGCCTTTGTTGAAAATAAAATGCTTTTTTTTCTACCGCGTTGTACTTGAGGTTTTGACGTGCCACCAGGTATATTCCCACCCATCGGAATATACCAAATGAGATGGCCCATCAAAACCTCAATTGCAACGCAGTAAGCAATAAACATTTGATTTTCAACAGAACTCAAAGGCGGTGCATCTAGATTCTCAAAATGAAATGTATTAGAAATTATACTCCTAGCATGGGATTTATAGATAGAAAACTCTAGAGGAAGACGACTTAAATAGACTACATGATCCATGAATGTTATCGAGTGAAGAAAAGTGCAAGATGTCACTTATATGTTGTCCTATATACGCATGCAGGGTTCAGAAAGTACCTGCATAAAACCGTGGGAAGGAGTAATAACTGGTTTATTAAAAATGCGAAATTCGAGTATACGGCACACTGCCTTCGTGTCCACAGGAGACCTTGTACTGCCTTTGTGTCCACGGGAGACCTTGTACTGCCGTCGCGTCCACGGGAGTACTGGTCACCTATAAAGAAAAAAGATGCACAGTTACACATTGATCTGCTTATCTAAACTTCAATGTCCGAGCAAGGTATCCTGTTCACAGCGCAGCACTACCTCAGCGCTGAATCAGTATTACAAACCGGGACATCAGTCCTTTGTATGAAAGGAGGCAACTCAGAACACACGATACAAGCCATGGAAGTAGCAGTGACTCGTTGCATTAACAGGGCTGAGTTAGCACTGCACTGTATGTGTGAACCAGCCTTAAATGCGGAAAGTCACACTTCAAATTCCTACATCTTTGCTCAACCAGGCACTTAATTTACACACACCCTGATAGGCTAATGAGTGGCACTAATAACATTGTTAGGGGCACCATGGTGAAAAGTATATTTTGCCCCCGAGTCTGTGAGAATATATCTCTCACTGTTTTTGCCCCACATTGCAGTCTTTTATTTTGGCTTTTGACAAGGTCTACCAAAAATAAGCGAGCAGATGTTGTCGCTTATGAAGTTTACCAAATTTGAACATAGAGAAGCGCCGCAAAAAACACACTGACAATAAGTGGTGGTAAACATTGGCGCCAGTGTTTTATGTCACTTCTTGTGCCTGTGTATTTTGTGCTTGTTTACTATCTTGAAGAAGTATTTTTAATCACAACGGACAGGAAGGAAACGGTAATAGGGTTCTATGCGGATCATAAAGCAATGCTCCGAATGGGTGTGTGTCAACGGCAGCTTTCAAAATCGATGCCATACACGAAGTTTGAATTATTGGCAGGATGGAAACATCAGAGGCCAAATTCAAAAAGCAAACTTACGATAAAAAATTGCTTATGACAAAACCCGAGAAGAAATCCGTATTAACGAAACATAATTGTCGCAACTTTTGTGTGACCTACAACAGAATATTACGACATCATCCAAAGTGTCTTACAAACTTCTTGGGACAAACATGGCCGCACGTCACTTGGTTATTTCGCCTCGACCAGTAATGAAGTTAGAGGCGTAGGCAAGAGGCATGTGTTTTGCGCACTGTTCGCATGCATCCCTACTTGAAGCAGCATAAGGACAACGCTAAACTACACACGGAGGATTCAGCCGACGAGTTTGCCGAGCTATCCATCCTCCTAGTTAGAGCTAACGAGGTGCAGGACTGCGATCAACGGCGAGACGCGCCAATGAATCAACGAAAGAAAATGCCACACAAATCTTCAGTGCACCCAAATGGATCCTTCACCGATGAATGGTGTGAACCTGATTTGGTGATCATTAGTGCCCCCTCGTACTTCAGTTGTGATTTTCGAAGTGGTGGGCAGCTGTGCGACTCTACCACACGAAAAGGCACGTTCCTTACTGGATGTGCCTTTTTAATGCGAAAGCATTATATGTCCATGGAGCGGAAAATCCGGCGTCCGGCGGCGTTAACCGAGTGATACCAAAGGCCAACAGAGGAATAAAAGAAAGAATAAAATGTGCTTCCATGGCTGAGATTCAAACCCGGTGCTGCTGTTGAGAGCCGGGCATGCTAGCTGCTGTGCTATCTCAGCCGCTTCGGAAGGCGGCATTACTCTACCCTCAAAAAGAAGCTTGTCCCATTACGGCAAAAGAGGGCGTCGGCGTTCTTGTGCCCAAAAGATGGTCATAAAAATATGTCCTCGGTTCCATCACATCACACTTCACGTGACGACATGACGTACCATGATGTGTGCCGCCATATGATGTAACGTAAAAAAATATTACAAGAGCACTTAGGTATCCTTACGTGGATTGAATGCGAAAGCATTGCCATTCCTAGCAATAGAGGGAAAAAAATGAAGTGTCGTTAGAAACGGCAATGGTTTCGCATTCAATGGTGTGCCACACGGGTCTGTGCTTGGCCCTCTTCTCTTTCTCATCTACATTAATGACCTTCCTAACTTTATCGACTCATCAATCAAGTTGTTTGCTGATGACTGTGTTATTTTTCGAGTCGTTTCTACTAGTTCCGATTCCTGTGTGCTTCAATTTCACCTTAACAAAATCTCTAATTTGTGTGATATCTGGAAAATGCGTTTGAATATTAACAAGTGTAAAGTAATGAGAATTACGCGTCAGACCGTTTGTAGGCAGCATTTGCGATTATCAACTTTCAGGCAGTGCACTTGAACAAGTAACGTCATACAAATACCTAGGGGTTCACATAACAGCTAATCTGTCTTGGCAAATGCATGTCAAACATATAGTAAATAACGCTAACCGTATGCTTGGATATTTGCGTCATACCTTTTCTATGGCGCCATCATCTTTAAAGCTTCTCCTCTGTAAAACTCACGTCCGCTCTAAACTGGAGTACCCATCTTCGGTGTGGGACCCAGGCCTGGAATTTATTATTAATAACTTAGAATTGATACAGAATCGCAGCGCGCGTTTTGTCTCGTCAAACTACTCCCGTTCATCTAGCGTATCCTCTATAAAAGCAACCTGCTTTCGCATTCAATCCACAAAAGGATACCTAAGTGCCCCTGCAATTTTTTTGTGTGTGGAATAGAACTGAAATAAACGCCGTATAGTGCAGTATATCCACGATTAAGATGCTGCTAGTCGTGAGGCTTAATGTTCTGCACCAGCAATAGCGAAGTTTTTCTCGGTTGCGACGAAGCGCCACTGCGCTACGAACTTGCTAGAAATTTCTGCATATGCAACGGCTTTTTTCTGGAAACCTATGGCGACCTGCCACTCACTTTTGGCCAAAGAACAGTGAACATGCCAGATGTGAAATGAGCCATAACAAGCATCAAAGAAATCAAGATGGGTGTCATAGCATTAAGCTTCCCAACGTGGCGAGACTTGCACAAGATTTTTGTTACTTGCCGTTTATAAGATAGGAGTCGACTTTTTCCGGTCTGATCTTGAAAACAAAGTTTGGTCCGTTTAATTTTGTAGCAGAAGGCCCGCGCTTTCTTGGTCGTCGGGTCGTTTTCTCGGTTCAAAATATGATGCAGAGTCATTCCCATAAAAATGCATGGGTGTCCACTAGGACTCTTCGAAATGATTAAATTAACCGAGGTCGCGCTATACTCTGTTGCAACTCTAGAGTAGCAGAAGCCCCTCCCACAAAGCCCTTCACTTTTTTAATAAGCAAACACTAGAGAGGAGGAGATCCGAGAGGACACCGCCAATAATGCGAGCAAAGGAAATTGTGGGAGGGGCTTCTGCTATTTTATAGTCGCATCGGACTATAACAAAAGTTTACAGTACCATGAAAACAAAAATACCAAGCATGCATAGAAATTCGCAGGAAGTGTAGATGGGACAGAATAGAAAAAACTGCAGCTGCAATATTTACCCTTTAAATTTGACTCGACAGCCCAGCAGGAAGACATGCTGGTCGTCAGCGCCTGGAGGGCCACCCCTTGTACAGGGAGCACATGTAGTCTGAAACAAACAAAAACAAAAAAATTAAATGCATTGACAACCCACACATGCTGTTATTTCGCTTCATTGGTCGCTTCAGAGAAAGCAAGCATGCAGACCGTTGTCCAAGCATGTCAACTGCTAGCCGAAACTTCCTGCCGCCAGAAGTAAGGTATTGCTTGCGCTATAAAAACACAATTACACACCACCCAGCTGGCACGCTGAAAGTTCGAACATTGAAGAAACTAGCTCATAAAACTTCAATGTAAGAGCTGCACCCTGTGGACGCTACAGAAAAGTATATTCAGTCTAAACCGTGGTGCACTACAAGGCTGCTTTACCTCAGCCAGTTTGGAACATCTGCAGTTTCATTCTTTTCAAGATATTATGCCTGAGAATTAATGTGACAAATTAACTGGGTTAAAATTTCTTAGTCGACACCCGGCCCAAATATTTAGGAAGTATACTAGTGGGTTAATTTCTAACTTACCATAATTATTTCCGGCATCCTGAAGGCGTCGCTTCAGGGTCCAGTTGTCATATCGGATCCACCCAACCCTCACAGCTCCAGCCACACTGAAATGTTTGCAAAGTTTCAGAGCAGGGTAATTAAAAGTCGGCAGAATGGCAAGAGGGAAGACGAGAAGAAGGAAGTAAGACTTGGAGCGTTTCGGGTTGACCAACCACGAACCCGTGACAACCGCATAGTTCGTTCAACACACGTCCCATACTGCTCAAACACTGTGTAAAACTTCATTCTGAAGTCAGTCCCACTTCCAACGGTGTATGAACAGGGGCATTAATTTCGTGGCATGCCTTGAAATGAATCGAAGGGACGCGAGCTTGGAAAAACACAGCTGCTGCTTTATCTGGCAGTAACTGCGGCCCTCGGCTTGATCACATCACAGTTGCAAAATAAAAGAGAAAAAAAGAGGCGAAAATGAACAACTGTTTTATCAAAAATTCTTACAAACAAATGTGAACCCAGTTCAATTCTAGAAAGTCAGGGGACCGAAGTTTGTCCTAACAGTACCATCCAATCCACCATAACTTCAAAACAAAAGATGGCTATCCTCTTGAACCATTTTGACTGCAAAGGAATATTGGCTCTGCATGAACCAAATTCCAAGGAAGTCTAACTTCTGAAATGTAATGAAGTACGATCAATGTAATCAATTTATAGTTGAACGGCATCAGTACACTTCTAGACCAAGAGGACATTTTCTAAAGCAACGGACTGAAAGTAGCAGAAGGCATTCAATAAGTGCTCTGTTGACATAAGCTACACTTTCTCGGACCATACACAGAATGAGTGGCAACTTTTCATTGTGCTTTGCACAGATCCAAACATAGGGCAGATAAAGCAAACCCAACTAGTTAAAAAAGAAAAACAAAATCTAGCTTAACGAGCAAACTGGTGCCGATAAAATAGAGAGTTTTAGAATACCAGGCGCTACTTTACCGCGCGTTCCGGACGGCAAAAAAGCGAGGATTGCGGGGAATAGTTTTAGAATGAGTAAAACTATACGCACTAAGGAGTGCACTTCGGACGGAAATGGCTATACGCGCTGCGCGAAAGGCTCATGCCTCTCGGGCCACCCTTTTCGAACGGCACGTGTATCACTGGGGAGCGTGCTAAGCCAGCCCCCGGCTGCGTTCACGCCGCTTCGCGGCGACAGTGTGCGGCTGCTAATCACAAAACTTAACCAGTACACGCCGCTTCGCGGCGTCCATGGCTGGCAACCCAAGCCCCGCTGTCCCCGATGGCACCTCCAGAAAGGAGTCCCATACCATTTAGTTCTGCGATGTTTCGTCGACAACATTCGGTTTTTTAGTGTTCATCGCAAAAAGAATTGTCGTAAATATCGCCAAATGCCTCGACAAAACAAAGTGTTCGAGAAAAAATAAAAAAAGGAGGCTTACCGCGGATCATATTCGCGTCCACTTGCGAATAAAGCTTTTACCTTAACCCCAATGCTATTCCATCGCTTAGAAAACTCGTTGTGACCATTCGTTTTATACGAGTTTGGCGGAGGGCGTATAGCCATTTCCGTCCGAAGTGCACTCCGGAGGGCGTATAACTTTACTCTTTTAGAATAGCGTTTCTCTGCCGGGGACCCCCTCAAAATGCAAGCCTCTCGCGCTTAAAAGGCCACCAAGATGTCGCGACAGCTTTTATTTGGAAGGTAAAACTTTATATCTTCAAAATTAAACAAGTTTTTCGTCTAGAGTAACATTTTTATAGTCGTTTTATACTCAATGGCGCATGGTTTGTTTTTGTCACTGCCAAGCTGCTCTGTTGCACTTACGAAGCCCAGACGATCCACTATCCAAGCATGTTTACATGTCTGCCGCGATCGTAAGTACACGCGCTTCGATAGCTTTGAGCTGTGAATCCAGGGATCCGTGGCGTTTTCAATACGCTTCGACCATATACCGACCGCGGTCACCGAGTGCGACTCACGCAGTTCCCGAGCGGGCGACGGTGTCGAAGACGCTATCAACGGAGATGCCATGGGCGCCGCCTTTTGCGGTACCCACGCTATTTTCGATAAATAGAAAGTTTTAGAACAGCGCAGGCTAAAGCTTTGCGTACGCAAACAAGAGCGTCGTCGCCACTGCGCATGCTCCGGACGCAAGCCAGGTTTTGCGCTTTGCGTGCGCAATTTTAGCGTGCGCTATTTCTCGGAAATAGCGTGCGTACGCAGTCTTTGCGCTTCTCCAAAAAGGATTCGTGATGAGAAGTTGGCTAAAGCCAAGACGAGCAGAGTTAAAAAAACAAAAAACGGCGGCTTCCAGGGTTATGTCGGCGGCTGCTTTGGCGGTGGCGGCGTCGTGAGTGCGACGTCGGCGCGGCTGCTTTGACGGTTGCGGCGTCGTGAGTGCGACGTCGGCGACATCCTCGCGACTGCGATTTTCAATACGGGACGGCATTGCACTCAGTTTGGCAACAATCACCGGCAACTTGATGCTTGTGACATGCGAACATTTCTCGGCGAAGGCAGCGAAGCTACGATGTGCGAAGGTCAGTACACGAGACCTCTCTTGCCGAGGCGACGCAAGCGGACACGACCGGTCAACCGCTCGCGTCGCATTTCATGTTTAAACAAATCTAAAATGGTAGTCTGGACCAAAATCTTTTTTTCTAAAGTTACAGCATTTTTGTGTGTGAAATAAAATTGTGATTGTATCTTGGTGGCGTCGCAAGCGCGGGATGCTTGGGCTTTTGCGTCGCAACGGAGAAACGCTATTCTAAAACTCTCTCGCGCCGCGTGCGACAAGCGCTAAATTTAGCGCTAGCGTGCGCTAAAATTGCGTACGTTATTCTAAAACTTCCTATTAACGGGCCCCAAAGCTCGAGTACGAATGCTTGTTTTGGGTCTGCGCATGCACTGGCAGCGACGACGTTATTTCTTTGGGGTTGCGGACGTTATTCTAAATCTCCCTAATGTTCACTTCTCGTTCGACGCGTCTACTTACAATGCAAACAAAGAAGCATGCTTACCAACTGCGTTGAGTTGCTCGTTCTGTCGCGACGTCGGTCTTCCGCGCTCTTCTTAAACATAATCATCAAAAGAGGAAACTTCACAGCTAGATGAACTTGATTAAATTAGCCCATTCCCATGTCTAAAGGCATTTCCATCCCGCGGCACGCAAGTAACCAACGCACGAAAGACGCAACCATGTCGGAAAAAGAAACAAACAAAGAACTGGTGTCGCTACCGATGGGACGTCGAAGACGCGATCCTTACAATACGAAACCGAAACCAGTATGAGGTACAATACCGAAACCGAAAATGACCAAATCGCGATAGAGGTGTGCCGTAAATATGTCTTTAGAAACTTAGGAATAAAAGAGGGTGAATACACTTATTATTATAAGCGCATAAAATAAACGTGTAAATCACAACTAGCACCGACGCGCTATTTGTTTTCGGTGCAATACAGTAGGGAGTAGAGCTCTTCAAGATATTTTCTCTTTTTTCGTGGAGATTTCTTTTAATTTACACTCAGCTTACAGTATTTTATTAGTAAATTATTTTACCGCACCATGATCCCAAGTTTCATTTGCAGTATGGTCCTAAAATTCCTCCAGAAAAAGCAAGCATCGCAGTAGGTTATTTCCCTCTGAATTGTGACTGTATCTGAGTCATTGATTCTAGCATTAATTTCGAGCTACAAAACTATTTGAATATTCATAACCCCATTGATGTACAACGATGGTGTGTTATGTAACCTCGGCTGAAACCTTTTTTTGCCATCCGAAAATATTGAAAAATAAGCATAACACTGTCGCATAATTAACTTGACTAATGTACTTTTATACATGCTGGAATTCTAGTATGGACACATTCTTTAGACGTGGAACCAGGCACGTAGCCAGGATTTTTTTTTCTGGGGGCGGTGCCCATGACAAAATGCTGTATGAGGGGGAGGGGAGAAAGGAGGACCCAGCAAAATGGAAGATTTCGGGGGTCCGGGCCCCATGCCCCCCCCCTTTTGGCTACGTGCCTGCGTGGAATAGATATTTGCATCATACAGCCCAGGCTACATACCACATGCATCAAATGGGCCGTTGTATTTCTGACAGGGACTATTTTTACCTCAGTTGGATGTCTGACAAATATATCACCTTCGTCGAAAAACAACTTTCTAAAAGTACAGAAACATGTTCCCTTTGATCCCATTCTCAATTGTTGCGTCCAATATGCATTTACATCGTTCTGACAGACATACGTCTAATTGGTTTCTATTGCTCAAATATACATGCACAATTGGCCTAGACATTCCAGATTGGCCAACAAAACAATTCGTTTGACTGGTGAAAATTTCTAATGGTCCGATAAAGTCCCCATGGGAGCGGTCCATCCTCCTATAGGACCAAAAGGTATGCCTATTGACATTACTATTCCTCTCTTATTTTCATGTGTATTGAATTAAAACAAAATGACAGCTCAGAGTCAATTAATCAGCCTAGTTTGTATTTCGTCTTGTTCTTACTGGTTTTTATTATGTGGAAACGTTTGATTAAGTTTCTGTGAGATTGTGTGAGTGTTGCTTTAAATTTTTGCGCGGTGTTAGGTCGACAGTTGCTACTTATAAATGTTTTGAAAAATGTTCTAAGCAGCACTCTGTATTTGTAATATTAAACAGCAGTGCTTCCCAAGCTATGAGGCGCGAACCCCACGGGTGCCGTGACTGATTTAGCGGAGTGTCGCAAAACAACTGCTGGCGTGTTTCTTTTTTCTATCAGTGGTTTTAAATTTGTTATTTGTTAATTACCTGTATTACCTCAGAAACGAATTTCAAAGTCAATTTCGATATATCACTGCTTATGCACTGAAATGGTAAGACTTGTGGTCTAGCCTAATGCGGATGAAGGAGGGGCGGGGCTGTGGCAGGATATATTTTATATTTTAGTGGATTGCGCGCGTAGGGAAGTTTGGGAGCAGATGCTGTATATTCAGTAATTATGTCTATCACTGTGTCATTTTGATCGCCCGAAACAGTCTGCTAGTTGAGAATAATTGATTATGTTTTGATTTCATAGAAGGGTTAATAAATGGTTAATAAATTTGGCAAGTTATTGGATTGTAATTTTGAACATTACTTTATTTGAGGAGAATGTCTTTTGAATAGCAGGCAACTGCATTCATGGTTATCTTACCTTGGCCTTTATCGAATCCCTCCGCTGTGGATCAGCTGATGTCTATTGGGTGCCTTATGGTAGAAATCACTTGAGTGTCTATGGATAAACTCAAATGAACAGATATTGCATTCTTAATGATAATACTCATTTGCATGAGTAATCAGTACATTTATAAACTCAAAAAGAATGGATATTGACTGAGTAACGATAAAACTCGCTGGAATTTGTAATGAGTAAATTCAAAAGAATGGATATTATGTTCTTACTGATAACACTCATTTGAATGTGTAATGAGTAAACTCAAAATAATTGATATTGATTGGGTAACGATAAACCTCATTTGTATTTGTAATGAGTAAATTCAAAAGAAT
Organism: Ixodes ricinus; assembly: GCA_037355805.1. Lineage (NCBI taxonomy): Eukaryota > Metazoa > Arthropoda > Arachnida > Ixodida > Ixodidae > Ixodes > Ixodes ricinus. Next base: position 14,703 of record JAZHYW010024244.1, read on the forward strand.
ATATATTGAGTGGGTACATGATAACACTCATTTGAATGTGTAAAAAGAAAATTCAAAATAATCAATATTAGTTTTGTAATGATAAAACTCATTTAACGTTGAGTTTCATTTGAGTTTCATTTGACTCTATAAAACACATTAGAAGCTCAAAGTTGTAACTCATTGTTCATGTTTGTAAGGGAATCGATGCTAGGCCAGCGCTTAAACCTAGTTAGAGTGTGAAGATCGCAATAGTCCTGGCCACCGAGTTGGCAAAGTGTTGTTGTCAGTGGCACTCTGATGCTTGCCCACTCCCGAACGACGCCGAGCTGAACGAAGTGCTGCTCTGATGATGGGACACAAACCTCTTGGGGATTCACGTAAAAGCTGCCACCAGGAGCCCGACAAGCTTTTCGACTTTGTCTTCTTCGGGCGCAGATCGTCATGACACGTTTCTCCCTTCGTGCCGCAGATCGTCACAGTACCTGTTTTTTTTTTTCTTTTTTTTCTCTTCTTCTACACATTTTTTTTATTATTATTATTCCCTCGTTGAAAGCGTAAAAGTGACACTTCATGCAATGAATATCTTTCACCTCGTTGGTGCTTTTACTGTTGGAGGAGGTCTTCGAGTTTGGAATTCACACCCGTGTGTCTACTTCCTCAAAGAATAGATGCTGAATTAAAAGGGCCGTGTCGCGTAGCAAAATTCGTTTTATGGTGAAGTTGTTTTTGAGGCCCGAATGCTTCTCGTTGTTCAGGAATCCAGTCACGCAATAACTTTGGTGACAGCGATGTTTTAGAGCGCAGCTCTTAGGTGCCCGTTTCCGGCTTGAGCGGCGTCGGCGTCACCGTCGGCGTCGCCGCGGCGTCGCCGCGCGTTGTACAATGGGACGTTTCCCATAATGACGTCACACGTGACGTCACGTGTGACGTCACGAGGGCCACGAGGTAGAGAAGTAGGAGAACAAGTTTTCCCGCTGAATTTAGCGGAAAAAATTCTCTGCTAAACGTACTAGAAACATTTCCCCGCTAAATTTAACGGAAAATTTCTCCGCTTAATTTGGCGGAAAATTTTCCCCGCTAATTATAGGGCGAAATTTTTTTGTCTGAATTTAGCGAGAAATGTAGCTAAAATTTTCCGCTTAATGGGAGGGGAGCAGAAAAGGAGGAGGGGAAGAGAGCAGGGGAGGAGGGGCATACTCTCCACTCCTCTTCAAGAGCTGCGCTCTAATTCGGCGTTACAGAGAGCTGTAAACGTCTTTGATTTTGTTTCTTGAAATAATCAGGATAACTCAGCGGAGAAACGGCCCATCAAAATGAGGCGACGTTGAACCAAAGTTACCTAACATTACTTTTAAAATGTAGACTGAAGTCAACCTATTGAGACTTCAACACCGATTTGTGAAAATGCCAACAAAAGAATGGAGCAGTAAAACTGAAAGATATTTTTGGATTGATGTTTTATTGGGGCTATCATTTGCTAGCCATCTTTCGCAGCTCGTAGTTTCTCTCTGCCAGGCACCTCGCAGGCTATTTTCTTTAGAGCAAATGGTCATTCAAGCGATATAGATGAACAAACAATATTACAGCTTTTTCTGTGAACACTTCTACTTGGTCGAAGTTTTTAGAAAAACAATGACCTTTGAACCTTATCTATTATCCACACGTACAATCCAAATTGTTAAAAATTCACTGAAGGCTTTTTCGACACTTTGCAGGTCGTGATAACCAGCACGCCAGCCGGTTTTTCATCACCGTAGGCACTCAGCAGACGTTCGATGACGCAAGAAAGACGTGCGGTGAAAGCAAATACCTTTTGAATCTCGATGAAATCGTAAACTTGGACCACATACGAGCTGCTCTGCGAATCGTTGGTAAGTCTAAGGACGAAACTTGATTGGGAGCTGTGCTACCTCGTGTATGTTAAGGTGTTTTGAAGGCTACAGAAAATGTTGTTCTGAAAATAGAAGCCCTGATTAAGACGCCGAATTAATTTTGTGCAGTATAAAAATTTCATTTATTTAAAATTCAATATTAACGGTTTCTTTCGAGAAACCGTTAATAATTCGGTTTTAATTGACAATCGAAGTTAAGCTGGGGAGAACCCGTCTGCTTGCTGTGCGGGGCTTGCGACCTCCCAACGCGGCGGCGCCTTAGGCTGCGGGAAGGTGGCGTCGTGGGGTCGCGCCGACGTCTCCCCATAGGAGTTGGGGAGATGGAGCCTGAGGGAACAAGACTCGAAGAATCCGCGCGGAGGACCGCTAGCACTCACGGCGTTGGCGTTTTCTTATCTCTGTTGTAGTTGTTACCTAGTGCAGGGGAAACTACGACGACATATAGCTGGCGCCGGTATGACACCTCCGATCGGATGCTCAGTGTCAACTTTGAAGGTTTTGACCGTTGTTGTGGCTTACGGCGGTCGCGGGTGGACCTCGCCGGTGACTGGATCATTAGGAGTACCTGACCGCCGTGGGATTTGAAGTGACTGGTTTCTTCCTCGACGGGAAAGAGGGGATTGAAAATGCCAAAAGGAGGAACGGTAGAGGCGAATGCGGACTTTGCTAGAGACTTTGGAGGAGTCAAGATGGTCGCCCAAGTTTCGAGTTTGAATGTTTTTGTAGATTTGTAAATAGATGTACATAGCTGAAGAAAAGCAGTGAGCCTGCCGTCAATTGGCAATGTGCCCGCCAAAAAGCCCCAGAATATCAAGGGCTGACCCGTCGTCCACCAACACCGGGGGGACCAACAACTCAACTAGCGCGAAAGAGAAGTTTACTAGTGGTTACGGTCCGGTTTGAATCGAGCAAGAGTTGGAAGTCAAAGACATGTCCGTTACATAAGTGAGGGTTGTTGTCGCACACGACAGTTGTCACAAAATTCGCAGTGCCGATATTTAAAAATCATAAAATTGAGGCGTCACTTCGATAGAACTCCGATGCTAGAGTTTTCAGCAATGACGCCTTGAAATTTATTGTTATCAACACAACACATCCAGGCGAGCAGCAGATTCATTTGAAACACCTCCTCCCTATTACTCCTTTGCATTAAAGCGCATCTAGATCAGAAGTAACCTGAGAACATTTATCAACAAGTTTCACATATTCACCTGTACACCATTCAAACAAAGTAAATTATATGATAGACCTGACAAATAAATCTGGCAAGAAATACTGTCCGTAAATTTTGAAGTCGCGAACACATATCAAATGCAAGCTACATCCAGCACAAATATGCACTCACATGACGCGAACTAAGAGTTGCCACGTATTTTTGCAATGTACGCGCGTTCTTAAATTTGCTGCTGATGAGTCTAGGGACTATTCATTTCACCCTGAAAGGTCGGCTGTGACGCAATGGAAGTGTGAGGTCATGACCATGTGTACATCTTGGGGACGTCACTCCTACGCACCATTGCGCGAGCAACGAGGGCCGGCTCTTTTGTGCGCAGTAATACAAACAAGTACGAATATCTCGAAACAATCTAATTTCATGAATTTTGAACTCTGTTTGGCTTTAATACTCGGTAATTGCAAGAATACAAGTAAAATAGAACCCTTAAATTATAAATAAAAATGAACAAACACATATTTGTCGATTCAACAACTGGCGGTCACGACCTTTCCCCTACCGAATATCCGGTAGTTCCAATACGTTCTTAGTGGAGGCGGTTTACCAGTTACAGTCAAGTTTATATAAAACAACATATATTTTCTGAATAGCACTATACAAAATTTCTCCTTCCTAAAATTCTAAGCTCCTTGCCCGTACTGAATTCGAGACTTTGGACCTATATAGCTTCGAGAACAAACCCGTCATTCTCAGATTAGTATTTATCGCGTGCTAATGGTCGCGCCTTAAATTATTAAGGGGATCTGAAGAGCCTTTAAAATTCAAAGCTTCGAGATTTTGTAAGTTTGTTCCTCGTAATATTACGTTAAGTTATTCTAGAATTTTGTTTGTAGCAGTGACGCAGTCGGCAACTAAAATGGCGTCGTCGTTCCACCACTTCTCTACGGTCGCGTGCAGCACGCGGGAGAGAAGAAGGAAAAGAATCGGTGTTAATGGTTTTGCGGAGCTTAGCCTTTTGCGCGTAGAGGCTTCAATATTGACGTCAAGGGCCAGCGACAGGTGGCGCTCCTTTAGATACCAAACTCATGATTGGTGAGGTAGCGGGTAGTATATATCGTGCATATTCCTCGGCCCGTCAGCTCACTTAAAGCCTTGAATAGGTTAGTTATTAACCGCCATTTTTTATATTCGTTGTTACCTACAAATAATATGCGATCACCAGTGACAGAGAGTATGCTAGTTTAGCTCTATACAGCGGTGTACTGACGTGATTCTCAACTATTCTGCTGCTCTAAGAAACCAAGATGTTTGTTACGAGTTCTCATCTAATTGAACCAGTTTCTACACTTTAAAAATACGTTTCATCTTTCGTTCTCGCGGCCTCGGGGTCAAGATATGACGCATTTGTGAAGAAAACTGAAGAAGCAATATTATTTTCTCAAATAAACCATTGTTTTCTGTCACAACGTCCTTGATCGATCACAGACGTCAGTGAAGTTCGCCAGATGCCCTGCTGTAATTGATGCACGTGTTTTCAAAATAAAGTGGTTCTCGTTTACATCTGATCAATTCTGGGGCGATGTATAACATTAGGGGTCAAGAAACAACGTGCAGAATTAAACTTTTAATTGAAGTGTTATTGAAATGGGTTAATTATTTTTTATATTTAATCCACAATTTGCGATGAACGTAGCTTCTATATCTCGTGCTCACTCAACAAATATAATGTTGTATACGCATGTTGGTAATGAACCTTCATTTATCTTTCCAGGTCTTCAGCCATCCGTCGTTTGGCTCAACGCACGCCAGATAGCAGGGTTTTATCACTGGCTAGATCCCATCCCTCAGCTTATGGTGTGAGTACCCTTCAATGCAAGAATGGAAATTTATGAGTTTGCCAAGCGAGAAACAAACATTCTTAGCTATTCAAAGATAATCGCATAACATAAACAATCCGCACGTCTGTTACCCGCACGCCACGCTAAGAAGCTTTTTGCGATAAAGTCACCACCAATTAATTGGCATAAAAAAAGAACGCTCTCCTATGCACGTTTCGACTGTGCTGGAAAACGTACCACGACGGTGGCAGCAGTTAATGTCTCAATGTAGAAATGATTTGGGGTGTAAACATCTCTATAACCTGCTTATTCCCTACACTCTCAGAAATAGGGGATATAGGGGTACACCCTTGTCCCATATGTAACACCCCAAAACATCAATTCCACGTTCAGTCCACCGACTTCGAACCGACGATACCAAATTTCACGAGCGGCTTGATAGTCGAGCGATACAACTTATTAAAATAGCTAATGTACGCAATAAAGAATACCGTAAGACGGCCAAGGTTTATTGGCCCTGCGGCAAAACGTCATTGTTTTATTTTTGTAGTCTTTGATACTCACATTAGCTATTTAGCACGTTATATCCAACAGCTTTCAAGCCACTTGTAAAAGTTGGTATCTCCAGCTCGATGTCAGTGCGCTGAGCGCCGAAATGTATTTTTGGGGTGTTACATATGGGACAAGAGGTGTAGTACCCCCTACACCCGATATTTCAGAGAGTGTACAATTGCTGCGTTGAAGGCACTACTTGACTCTGGAAGAAACAAGACGTGTGGGAATTTTCACAGATAATGTATTCTGTGCTCCGGCTGTGTGTATATTTCTCCACAATAGACTCAGAAGAGAATTCACTTGCCAGGTCCTAATTAGATCGCCGAGTAATTAAATCAAGCCGCACTCCAACCGGGCTAGAACTAGAACGAAAATGCATATGGACTCCTTGTACTTCCTAAGAAAACTCAAGTAAACTGCATATATGTCATTTCTTTAATGTGTCAACATAACCGGCTATAATCTAACCGCCGATTTTTTGTTTCATATTTTTTATATGTGGATGTTTCTTGGCTGTCTATATGCGCATGTTTCTACTCCTGCGTTCTTACAAGGCGAATCGAGATAAAAGTTTGCTTATCTTTAGTTTTTAAACTGCTTACTTTCTTTTCCTGTTTTGTTGTTTTATTTTCTACTTCAAGCGTTTTTCTTAGTTCAAAACCATATTGTCTTGATTGCCGAAAAATGGTCTCCAGCGGAAATACTTACACGGTCTGTGCGAAATGTATCCGGTCGTTTATTATTCTATAAAATATAGGCACATTAAGGCAATCATGCCTTAATAGTCTGCTTGAAATTACCCCCAATGGGAGGTCGCACAGATATGCCGGCCTGCCTTCCACTTTTAAAACATCATGCAAAGCTTTCTCGGCATCGCCATCAGTTAAGTCGTCCTTTCCTCCTCAGTGTCGTCAACGGTCTCAAATATTCTGTCTTTCAACTGCGAGTTAAGCTTTTGAAAGAAACTGGAAGCCGCAGAGAGTCATGTCTGGTGTGCAGGCGTCAGACACACATGAATGATGTTGTTTTCCCAGGAAAGCCTACACAAGACACAATGGGCAGGTCCGTTCATGATGAAGCTGCCTGTCACCAGCTTCCCACAATTCCGGTCGTTTATTTTTATCACATTTTTTAACCGTACAAGAGTTTCATAGGAGTGTCACTCGTTGAATCATTCCTAAAAGCCGCTTAATTCATTCAAAGCCTGTTCACTGATAAACATTTAGGATTGGAGCAAGAAAACTTGATGCAAGTTCTGTATTTAACTTGCCTATATAGTAAATTCGATGATCGCACAGCGATTTACTAGATTCGATGGCATCTCCCTGGGAACACGAAAAAAGAAGTGAATGTTTCCACATGCGCAGTAGTGTTCCATCTGACAGTCTGCCAATTGACATTGAAGCTGTTCCCAGGGAAAGCTAGATAACTAAATGGGCCGGATAATGTCGCACATCTATTTAAAGGGCAATTCCGGTCCATACTTTCGATTTTGGGATTATGACTGTTTTTAGCGCGGTCAGCGTCCCTGAGTTGCAAGTTGTAATTGTTTTCTCGTTATTGTGCGTAGATTTAAAGATATCGACGCCTCAAAGTTTTGTTTGGGGCACGGCCAACAAAACCGAAACTAGCCGCTCGAGGCCCCGGCAACACTGGAAATCAGCCGCTATGTGAACGTGACGTCGGGATCGTTCTCGTTCAATGAGTACGCAGGCCGAGCGGCACCTACCTCTGTTGTGCTAGCCGTCTAAAGATAGAAGTAAGCTGATTTTGTTTTAATCCGGTATACGTGGTAGTTATCCAGCATATGTAGCAAGAGTTAGTGCGTATACCCAAAAGCTAGCGACTGGAAAACGCGTGAACTCGTTCGGTGCCCTACTCGGCGGCCGCCGCCGTGCGTGCGCAATGCCGTACTCGTCACTTGTATACTCAAAAGCTAGCGACTGGAAAACGAGTGAACTCGTTTGGTGCCGTACTCGGCGGCTGTCGCCGTGCGCGCCGTCATCCGTACTCGTCGCTAGGCCTAAATTGTCATCGGGGCTCCGTGGACGGAGCGGCGTTGCTCTACGCCGCACTGCCAGTGACGTACAGTACTGGGGGCCCTCTCGCTTTCGTGCTGCGGGTCAGTCCCAGACACGAAGTTTTGAGGCTCTCCGGCGTGGGCCGCGGCGCCCGAACACACGTGTGCTGGACTGTACACGTTGGTTTTTTCGTTCTTTTTTTCGGGCGCGTAAAAGCCGAAGTCCAAAGTCCACTCGTCGAACAGCGTCCACCCACACCTTCTCCAATTTCAGGTCCGTTGGAAACTTGTCAGAAAGCACCTCCGGGTCGCGCAGCGGGTTGTTGAGCAGCCCACAGCGCTACATGCTGTACTCGGCATCTTTGGAGGAACAGCTGGGCAGTCTTGGGCGCACCGAGTTGCTCGCAAAAACGAGTCATGGAGTCCTCACAAGCAAATAAACAAAAGGCTATACCGAATCTACACGGGCTGCAGATAAAAGCAACGGCTAAACACGCCAATCACAAGCCGAAGTAGCGGTGGTAGCGGCTCAAAAAAGCGCACTCCGCGCAACGCCCGGACCGGCGGAAAAAAGAGAACGATGCTGACCTCACGGCCCAATGTTGCTTTAGCGATCGGCAACCCGCTGGCCGCCCGCTAAGGAGCAGCGGCTCGCGGCGGGTCGCATTTTTATTATCGGCATTTGTTGAGAATGCGGCGTCTCCCGGACGTAATATTTTGGCTGGGGTCGTATTTTGTGTCACTACAGCGATACCAGTAATTTATGTTATTTTGAGTTTTGGCCGGAGTTGCCCTTTAAGTTGAAGCAGTTGGTGAGAAAAATAAATTAATGAAAATAGTGCTCTTTAAGCAATTTCAAAAGTTGAATAGGCCTTTCAGGAAACTTTCACAATGCCTGTCGGAAAACATGGATTGCATTGCGCGGCGCGAGGAATATTGAGACTGTTTCGCGTATATTTTAGACAACTGGTGTGCTCCATACGTTATAGAAGGTGCGCGATTTCTTCTCTCCCATCGTTCTAAGTTCGGTATTCAAAACAAAACAAAAAAGTAGACGAAGCTAACTCAACAGGTACCCTAATTTCTTAAAGCCCGGCATTGCCTGCGTTATGAAAATGCAAAAAACTAAACCAACATGTCCTTCTTTTATTCATGCTTACTTCACGCGCCGTGCCTCGCAATGCCGTAAAGCGTTGGAAAAAAATGGATGGAAGGCTATTTGTTTCCCAAATATTCTATTGGGGTGGTTTCATTTGAAATCGAACACGCTTGTCGGGGTGGGATCTTTCGATTTTTTTTGAAAACATATACGTAATTTCCCCATTTCTGGAAAAAACAAAACCGCTTTTCAAAATTTTTTAAAAAAATATTTCGCTTCACAAAAAATTTTTGAGTGGAGCAGGGTGAAAATCTGTTTTTTACTCCGTGATTTTTCTACCCAGTTCTGTACGCTCGTATGAATACGGGAAGCATACAAACTTCACAGTAATTTTTTGTACTCTTGTATGTTATTTCGACTATATTTTAGTTCAAAGTAAAATACTTTTGTATTTTTGTTTATTGAGGTAAAAAATGCCAAACATCGTCTCTTTGACAATCCGGTGATATCTTCAGAGCCTTGTAACTCATGAGTTACCATATTTGTCACTTACCAAATACTATGCGAGTGTAGCCCTATACATGGGCTATCGACGGGCATAAGTTTAGTTAATTTTATTTTCACTGAATTTTTATATAAAATTTGAAATATCGTCGAAAATGAAATTAACCGATAATTTGAACCCACTTTATCAAAAAAGGCAGTTTTTTATTTCGTTCAATTTTTTTATTATTGCTGCCAATCATATGAACTTTCAATTGGCTTGATGCGATTTCCCCTTTTTTGTTGTATCTTCTCTAGAAGTGATCAAAATCGCTCCCACGTGACAATGCGGTGACAACTTCAGAGCCTTGTAACTCATGAGTTATTTTATCTGTCGCTTACCAAATACTTTGCGGGTGTAGCCCTATACATGAAATATCGACGGACATAATTTTAGTTTATTTTATTTTCACAGAATTTTTAATATAAAATTTGAAATATCGTCGAATATGAAATTAACCGATATTTTGAACCCACTTTATCGAAAAAGGCCATTTTTTTATTTCGTTCAATCTTTTTTATTGGTGCTGCCGATCATATGAACGTTCAATTGGCTTGATGGGATTTCCCCTTTTTTGTTGTATCTTTTCTAGAAGTGATCGAAATCGCTCCCACTTTCTCAGAACGGCCAAACGCAGTTTCCGCAGGTCGGCTTCGCTGCAAAGACTATAGTGCTTATTTGTGTGTTCAAATGCAGCGGGTAAATTCATTTTTATTGAGAACACTCGTGCTTGGCTACATATTGTATTTTCTTAATATTTTAATGATGGAAACTGACATTCCTTAGTCCGATCGTTAGCGGTGCAGCGGATGTTTCATTATCCGATTTCTAAAGCCAGGGCACAAAGGGCGGAGAAAGCGGAAGGAGCTCTTCATGTAGCCAGACCGGGGTCATATAACTGTTTGAGCTATACACTGCTTGTAAGGCATGTACAGCACGCCCGGCCCTTCGCGCTATAGGCCCATCTCCGTTACACCCAGGAAGCATCCGGCACGGGCGCCAATCCACGATGTGTCTTGTCGCGTGCAATCAAATAACCATGTAATTGCCTGTTCTTTATTCTCAGCGTGTATATCAAAAATATGTAATATCACATGCCCCTCTTTAAGAAGGAAAAGCAGTGTGCAGAAAAAAGTGAGCAAAACTGACTGAGTTCACATGAAGCGAAGACAATTTTTTTACAGAACACAAACACCAATTGGCGATAAATAGTCACTTTTATTAATTAACGCTAATATATTTAGGATGCACTTGTAAAACAATATGTTGTTGTTGTTGTTGTGCTTTAAATAGTCCAGTTCACGAGCAACGCAATATTGAAACTTTTTGACGACGGCATCGGCTTGCCTCTGCGGAGACAATCGAGCGAGGGGGCGAGCTGAACTTTGTACCGCAGCGGTCGGATGCAGGCGAGAAGTTCAACAGCGTGGTAAGTCGAGACGGACAGAACGAAAACTGGAAGCCAAAGCGAGCGAGCGGTGAACCCGAGACGGTGGCCCTTCTGTTTGAACGAGTCTGTGCAGTTAAAAATAAAAGTGTTGGGCTTTGTTCAAGACTGATCGATATCTCTGATGCCAAGAAGCAACGATTCCCACATGCACAGAAGGCAGCGAAAGCAGTCATTTAATATCTCTGTATACTTTTAGTTTCTCCCCTTTGTCGCACCGAGCTTAATGCAAAGATTGTACAGCCTTCGGAAATATGGAAAAGCAATTTAACGATTTTATTTTAGGTGGCTAAGGTAGATTTGTTTGGCCAGGCACACATTGCTTTGGTTTGGGAATAAATAAAAGTAATGGAACATCCACTGCACCGCTAACGATCGGACTAAGGAATGTCAGTTTCCAACATTAAAAGATTAAGAAAATACAATTTGTAGCGAAGCACGAGTGTTCTCAATCGAAATGAATTTACCCGCTATATTTGAACACAAAAATAAGCACTATAATCTTTGCAGCGAAGCCGACCTGCGGAAACTGCGTTTGGCCGTTCCGAGAAAGTGGGAGCGATTTCGATCACTTCTAGAAAAGATACAACAAAAAAGGGGAAATCCCATCAAGCGAATTGAAAGTTCATATGACCGGCAGCACTAACAAAAAAGATTGAACGAAATAAAAAGTGGCCTTTTTCGATAAAGTGGGTTCAAAATATCGGTGAATTTCATATTCGACGATATTTCAAATTTTATATAAAAAATACTGTGAAAATAAAATAAACTAAAATTATGCCCGTCGATATTCCATGTATAGGGCTACACCCGCAAAGTATTTGGTAAGCGACAGATAAAATACCTCATGAGTTACAAGGCTCTGAAGTTGTCACCGCATTGTCACGTGGGAGCGATTTTGATCACTTCTAGAGAAGATACAACAAAAAAGGGGGCAATCGCATCAAGCCAATTGAAAGTTCATATGATTGGCAGCAATAATAAAAAAGTTAAACGAAATAAAAAATGGCCTTTTTTGATAAAGTGGGTTCAAATTATCGGTTAATTTTATTTTCAACGATATTTAAAATTTTATATAAAAAATTCAGTGAAAATAAAATGAACTAAACTTTTGCCCGTCGATAGCCCATGTATAGGGCTACACCCGCATAGTATTTGCAAGCGACAAATATAATATTCTCATGAGTTACAAGGCTCTGAAGATGTCACCGGATTGTCAAAGAGACGATGTTTGGCATTTTTTACCTCAATAAACAGAAATACAAAAGTATTTTACTTTGAACTAAAAAATAGTCGAAATAACATACAAGAGCACAAAAAATTACTGTGAGTTTTGTATGCTTCCCGTATTCATACCAGCGTACAGAACTGCGTAGAAAAATCACGGAGTAAAAATCAGATTTTCATCCTGCTACACTCAATAATTTTTTGTGAAGCGAAATATTTTTTTTTAATTTGAAAAAGCGGTTTTGTTTTTTCCAGAAATGGGGCAATTACATATATTTAAAAAAATATCGAAAGACCCACCCCGACAAGCGTGTTCGATTTCAAATGAAACCACCCATTGATATTTAAAGTGTGAACAATCGTTTATTTAAAATACGGGTTTTTTATAGTGAAAATGATCCTACAACGGATACTTGCGTTACGTACGACCTTCGTTCTATGCTACGTTATCAACATTGTTGAAAATTATGGCACTACTGTATCTTGATAGTTAGCGAAATGGCCTAAAGTTTTTACATCAAATGTGAAATGTTACAGACAGTAATCTGATTCATTAGAGATGCACAGCCTGTTGCCAACATTAACCATAGCGGTTGAGAAAATGAGAGGTTTGAACGGTATTATTTTTCCCGCAGTGGCCGATTGCGGCTGCCATGAAACCGCCACACCGTCATCAACTTTATTTATCAACACTGCTAACCTCCTTTAGAAGTTCTGGCAGGAGGGTTTACTACATGTTACTGCACAAGAAGTAACACAAAAATAGAAAGAAATAGAGCAAATACAAAAGTAATATTGAATTCAACAATAACAAAACAATGCAAACCTATAGTCAACTTTTCATGGAAAGCCAGCTAATTATTTCAAGAGCAAATTGAGTGGAGAAGAATTAACAGATACTTCAGAAAAATGGTACCACTCTTCTATAGTTGGTGAGAAAAATAGCTTAACTGTGTTGGGTTCTGTCTGCCTCGCAATTTGAGTGCTCTTTCCAGCATTCGCGATCCCGAGTCGTTGTGAGAAACTTATCTGACAAAATCGCTTGTGCTTTGCAGGGACTCTCGATTCTCCCTTGTGCTTCAGAAGGGCTCAATTTATCGAAATTGTGACGAAGTACCATTATTATTACTGATGTCGGCTTCCTATGTTCACGAAAGTGTAAAGCGCGCAAATTAAATATCGATAAAATAAGTATTTTTTTTGTTTTTTTTGTGCGTCGAACTGCGCACAAATCACCACCGGACGACAGTCGGTTGCCTCAGCGAGTGGAAAATTTTCTTGAGGTGTAGTTTCGCTCCAAACTTTGATATCTCACTTGTAATCTTTTTCTTTTTCAAGCTCATCGTGAAACGTTTGCCACTCAACCTAACTAAGAAATGACAGATTGCTCCTTTATTGCAAATTTTTGTTTACGTATGATGTGAGTCACCGTTTTTCATTCTTGTTTCGAATGTATTAGGACATTCCTAGCGTAAACTAAAACCAATGCCGACCCCAGGGTATGATATGATGTGCCGCATACCGGTTGCCTAAGCAATCATTAGGCTGGGCAAGGTCTTAGGGATCACGATTTTGTTCTGTATATTCCGCCGATGAAAATCGTGCACCCGCAATTTGTTCATTGTTCACCAATCAGGATACTTTTATAGCCTTTGATATTCGATAAATCTCTAATCAACGTTTAAGCATGATATGACCATAATGCAATCAACGCAAAGATGCAAGCGAGCTGAACAATAATGACGAAAATAATTCCCGCAGAAAGAGAATAAGGGGGACAAATATATAGTTGTTATTTTTAATTTGAATTGTTTGTTTGAATGGTCACCAATCTTCTGCTACTTTTCTTCCCCCTAACGTTTATAAGAAGTTTCATACAATAGATTTTCGCAATTTTCAAATGAAAATGTGTAATCATATTGTTAGGCTGCCAATCAGCCGTGATTTGCTATTCTCAAGATGATCATTTTATAGAGGTCAAATACTACAAGCTAGATTACCTAAATTAGTTACTTTCAGTGTTCTCGCTTAATTGCGTGGCTGGTGCCGAATTGGCTTGATCAGCCAGTCAGCGATCTTTCGTTGAGAAAGACAAATAATTATTTGCCAAAAATGCTGAAAGCTCCCGCATTTCTGCCACTTGTGCTTCCGCCAATTGGAGGTCGCAAAAATGTTTTAAGATCAAAGTTTAAATTGGCATACAACGACTCCCTGCACTATTAGGCCAAAGATAGAGTACCGAAGTAAGCACTCAAAGTCAACCTATGAACGAAGCACAGACCGAAACTACTGCACTTGAAGAGAGACGTCCTAGCTTCGAAAACGTAACCCACAAATATAGTGGCGCTGCCTGGTCGGTTTTCAATTACTGCCGACCTTGCTCCACAATGGCCACTGATGTATTTTCGGTTGGGGTTTTATCGCTTTTGTGTTATTCATTTTTAATATTACTAGATCAAGATAGCCTACATCTACCTCCATTAACGTGAAGTAGCATTCTGAGGCCGGATCCACTAATAATCTTAATATTAAGACATTATTGCTAGAAAGTTCGTAAGTTACGCAACTCGTAAGAAGTTCTGAACTCGGTATTCCCGAACGCATTGGGCATTGAGAGAGGGAAAACGCCAGGAAATGCGAAAACTTCCGGTGTGCCGCAAGTCTCCGGTCACCGTGGGAGGGGCTGTTGCTATGGCGACAGCGTCTTCGGCAGCACGAACAACCAATGGGGGAGCTCGGCATGCTTTGGAACACGTGAGTCTGGACCCCAATAAACATAAGAGTGGGCCTTCCAGAAATGTTCATTTGAGCATCGTAGTTTTGCAGTGATATGTCGGCACTACCTTGATTATAACGAACCGGAATGCCCAGCTTACCGTGGCCGGGATGGGTGCCATAACCTACGAACTCGATCACTACGACGTCAACAGAGCAGTCATATTAGGTAAAGAGGACGGCCTGCCGCACGGCTGGTTGGCCAAACTGCACTCCTGGGATAAAATCACTACCGCATCGTTCCTTCTTCCAGAGATTCGGGAAGTAGCCGACGTTTTTTCTACCACAAAAGTGCCAGCAAAACCCGCCTGCTGAGGCTATTTATAAGCAGTTCGTCTTCACTCGAAACACTGGAATTAGGCTGTTGAGCTGACTTTCAGTAACGTCTTTGAGACCAATCTGACTACAATCACTTGTACATGCTGTGAGGACACTACAAAATGGCAACCCGATGCTGGCGTACCGTTCAGCGGGAAAACCGTTTGGCCCACATCTCGTAGCTCCCAAGAGTTGCTCTATCTCAAGCCGTATTGCTATGTCTACTACTACCGTCATGTCGGGAAAAAAGCAACACTCTCAAATAATAAAGTGCATGCGTTCCAAATGATACGAAGATAATCCTTACGGTATTTATTTGTGCTCTGCGTCGAACAAAATGGCAGATCGAAGAAAAGAGTCTGTCCCTGCGACAACCCCCGACAAAGCCGCCCTGTGAGGACGACCAGGGGAAAGGACCGACTCTAAAATAGAGGTCAGGGTTTGGCCCATCTGTACGGGTAAGGTCCATTAAAGAACAGGGGGGTGGGGTGCTTGAATCTTTATTCAGCAGGGCAGCGGTCGGGGTCAGAGGGCCGTGGTCAGAGGGCAAAGTCCAATGCTTTGCTAGGCCTAGCCCCTAAGCGAGCACGGTCACGTCGTCACAGGCAGGGTGTCGAACCGGAACCGAACCGAACCGAAAACCGGAACCGAACCGTTATTTTTAGCCGAACCGGAACTGAACCGAACCGAAATCTTCGCCGCCATCTTGGAACTGAACCGGAACCAAACCGAAAAAAAATATAACGGTAACCGGTTCAAAACGGTTCAAGGTATTTTTTATTTTTTGTTAGTATCCCAAAATGAATATACGGGAATAAAAATTGGTAGCTGTATTTCTATCAATTGATCAAATCGTCATATACAGATTGCAATGTATGATAAAGTGTAGGTTTTCGCGGCGTTTTTTGTATTAGCACTATGATTAACCATATGCCACGTTGTCACGTGACGTCATGTTGTCAATACGTGCTGTCAAGTAATGTCACGTGACCTCGTAACGTCACGTGATACACTGAGTCCAGTCGACTTAATTTGAGGAAGTCACTAGATGTATTAACCTTGTTGACAGCGTGACGCAACATCACATAACGATTTCCACCAAGAGTCACGTGACACCGTGACGTAAGCGATTTTCTTAACCCCGAGTCGAGTGCTCGGGGTTAAATAAATATGATAATAGCCCAACTCTAATAATATCTGAAGCCTAGCCCAAGCTTTTGCTTTCCGAACCCTAGCTCATGACTATGATGAACACCGACTGTATATAATTAGCGTCAGATCACGTGGCCGCTTGTTCAAATTGTGAGTTGAGGAGAAGATCGACAGCCGTCTTTTTCCTTTATTTTTTCTACATCTGCTATTGCGCTGAGGGGAAAACTAATGGATATTATTGCAGGCTATCAACGTCAGGGGTTTCTTCTTAACAGTATTTACTGAAAGTACAAAACATATTCCACGACCAATTTTACATCATTGGGGCACCCAAACATTTTTTCGTTGTTGCTAAACTGCCTCAGAAAGCTGTCCCCGAGAATTGAATTACTGAAATGACTAAATACTACTTATTAAGATGATGTTACATAGAGCTACATATGTGTACAAAAAGGATACTTGGAGAAAAAAAAAAGAAAAAAAGGTCCTAGTGGCCTCAGAGGGACAGCTGAGCGTCGGCAGTTGCTGTAAATCTCGCACGAGCGTCGTTCTCAAGTGATTCTCCAAGTTTAGACCACCTCTGTATTTTGTTTAAAGGAAACATAAAACAATTTTTATACATTTACTAAATACTACTTAGAATCCCTCCCTAACGTTAATAACTGAATAAATATGCCTTAGCTCTTCTTTCTCGGCAATGGCAGTCGCCAAACAAATTAGAGAAATATGAGCATCGTTCATCCCCCCAACTGGGAGCCAGAAGCGGTTACGTGGCCTGGTGCCTACTCTATGCCGCTAACGTTAACCATATCCCCGCGCTGGGGTTGGAAAGGAAGAAAACGCGTGCTGAGCTCCACACAGTTCGGCTATTCTGATCACCGCAGTGATTGGACACGAGACACTACCCAAGTGTCCTTGGGTAGTGTCTCGACACTTGGGTAGTGTCGAGACACTACCCAAGTGTGACTGTTATGAGCCGATGACCAGTGCTCACGCAGTTCTCATGTCCAATCCATAAGACGCGCTTGACTGTCGTCAGGCGGGTGGTTTTGATTCCACAATTACGTCGTCAATCTTCGCGAAGGCAAGGCTAAAAGAAATAGTCTGATTTTATCCTCGCAATTTCACCGCGACAAAAAAGCTTCTGAATCAGTGGCGGTCTATGTGAGTATGCCAGACTAGGACCAGTATATGCCTCTGAAAAGTCATGAACATGCCAACCCAATATCGTTTAATGACCCCTTTATGACCCCTGTGTGCGTGTGTGCGTGCGTGTGCGTGCGTGCGCGTGCGCGTGCGTGTGCGCGTGCGTGCGTGTGTGTGTGTGTGTGTGTGTGTGTGCCTGTGTTTGTGTGTGCGTTAGTTTTAAAAACATACTGTGCTGAAAAGGATCCTCTTCCCCGCATCTTCGGAGCAGACCAAAAGCCGTGTCCCCGGAAACTACTTTGTTGGCAAAAACACTCCCGCCGAAAAACGCGTTTCTTTTGTGCCAGACGCTCGCACCGTTACTTGCAACGATGCACTAACAATAATAATACGTGCCTTTGAAATACTTGGCTTTTACTGAGCGCGAACCTCCTGCATCGTGCATTTCGCACCATCGAATTTTATTTTCTCAGCTATAAAAAATCACAATGACCACCAGCATGTAGTGTGATGACGTCACGTGCATTCCATGTTAAACAGTTCAGCTTTCTGGTGAAATGCGATGTTCGCAACACTAGCGATAGTTGTCCTAATTGTAAAGTTGTACAATCTATTTATAGCAGTCTCGCGATGATATACGTCAGCATACAGATATGTTAGAGCGCATGACTGTTGAAGCGTAGTGTTGTAAAGTGAAGGCCCGAAACAAGTGAAGGTAAAACCAAATATAACATTAGCCTCCCGAGGCTGTATCTCGCGAAGTTTCGAGCTCATGCAAGCTGATGAAATGTGATTTATATTAGGATTTTTAAAATCTTTTCCTGTCCTTCGGGCTATTTATGTATAATTATAAATTTTATTGCATGCATCTTTATGCATCTCTTTGCAGTAAGGCGTTCTGTAGGGAATAATTTAAAATATACCATTACTTATCACTCTCTTTTTGTACATTTCATGTATTTGCCTTCCGATTTGTCACGTGAGCACAAAGTCCTTTTGGCATACCCTGCAACCCGATCGACGTTTCACACTGCCAATCAGCAAACAAATAACCCGTTTACGCAGACTCAACAGCTCGCGTAGTTTCGAGTATCGTCCTTCCGTGTCGGTCTCAAGTGGTTATGTCAACTTTATGAAGTAACATTTGTTGATAATTATAAAAATATATTTAATTAGTAACTAAAGATTTGACAACATCAATAAAGGGCTGACCACCTTAACGCTATTCCCCCCCCCCCAATTATCTGAAAGGTGCTCTGCAAATCTTTTTTGGCGTTTTTATCCTCGACAGGCACGTTTAAGTGATTTGGGACAGCCTTACACGCATTTCTGATTGTGAAGCTAATTTAAATAACTATGAGTTCCTCACACATATAACTTCTCAAACATTTAGAAGTCTGTTATTGGATCTTTTATGTGGTGAACATAACTTTTATGTGTCTGTGGGCTGGACAAAAACAAAGTACACAGGGGCGCGCGGCGGAACATTGACGATTACCCACGCCAACCATCAGAGAGTGCCCAATTAAGTAGCTGCCATGTCGAGTAGAAAATAACATTTTTACTTAACGAAACATCTTGGAGGACGCTTAAGCTTCGCCTTTAAAAGTGGAACGCGATAGCGTTAACTGGCCTCGTTCGCATCGCCTTCTTATTCACCGTGCAAGCGTGCCTCGCGTGGCCTAGTCAGGAGCGTGTCTGACTCGCAACCGAAAGGTCGTGGAATTGAATGCCGCCTAAAATGCTTAATTTTTTTTTCTTTAAGGCAAAAGAATTACATCTTATGTTGTGACCAGTTTTATTCCACGCGTGATGTCACGTTTCACGTGAGCATTGTGGGTAGTTTGAAATTTCTGCGCGAGGGCATGTAGCTGTGACGTCATGACCCTATCGACCAATCAGTATTTTACAGTCACGCCACCGATATCGGCTTTTCTGCGACATGAGCACCTTAACGCTATCGCGTTAAAATCATCGATTAGCAAGGGTGATGCTCATTTGCAAATTAAATTGACCGGCATCTGGTCAAGAAATACCTCAACAGCCAGGCTATGCCAGCTTATACTGTATGAGAAAATGTTCACTTGGGCAAATGCTATTTTGGGCATGATTCGATCGAGTGCCAAAGTGCGTATAAATTAGAGTGAACAATTTCGATTACTCCTTTCTACATGATTAGTCGCATGCAGCGCGCTGCTGAGTGTAAACAATGTTTGGTTAGAAAAACAAGCATTGTGATTGCCGCTCGGTGTTTCTATAAAAAATAAACTGAAAGGGATTGTCCTAAAACTTTCGTGACATTTTGGAAATTTCACTGCTTTTAGCTCAGTTGTGTCGTGATTATATATATATATATATATATATATATATGGGTGGATTCATTTGGATTCAGGCAACGAGTGGCAGTCGTATTTTTTATTTTGCTTCAAATTTTTATATTTTGTGTAGCATGTTCCTAGAAGAACAATCCTTTTTATTTTCATGTCGTGACATGATTAGTTCCTGAGAAAAAAAATCTCAAAGAAGCGGGAAAGAACTACGAGGTTTTGACGATTGTCGTGTGTGGCGTTTTTGAATCACTCTCGATCTCAAAGTATTAAAGAGAGAACGTCTATATTTTTTTAGTGTGATATATAGGCATGTAGGTAAGCCGACAATATAACTGCTATTTATTATTCGTCGCTCCAATTTTTGTAAAAATCCCCAAACATGCCTCCGCGAACAACTGTGACCTAAAATGGGGATTTTATTTTGAATTGACTATGTTTAGTATCGCTTTTAAAATATTACCACGTGTAAAACCATTCATTGCCTTCCAAATTAAGCAAAGTTTGTGTTTTTATCTTGTACGAGTACTGAGAAATAAATTATGAAACAGAGAGGGTTTTCACTTTTTGTTCAACTTCAGCACGCTGTCTAAAAAAAACCCATTTTTAATTTTTTTATTTTTCTCGCGTTGCCTTCTCTTCACACCCTTCTTTTAGCCAGAATACATTTCGTTAATAGTATTTGCCTTGGTTTTGAGTTTCAAGCCTCTAAAAACGCTAAAAAAAGAGCAAATGCCGATGGTGGGATTTGACGATTTTCGTGCGTGGCGTTTTTGAACCACTCTCAATGTCAAAGTATTCAAAAGAGAGTTTCGATATTTTTTTATTGTGATATATATGCAAGTCAGTAAAACGACATTCCATCTACTATTTATTATTCGTCGATCCAATTTTTGTAAACATTCCCAAACATGCCTCCGCGAACAACTGTGACCTAAACTGCGGATTTTTTTGTTAGTCGACTATGTTTAGTTTTGTTTTTAAAATAATACCACGTGTGGAACCTTTCATTGCCTTTCATATTATGTAAACTCTGTGTCTTAATCACGTACGAGTACTGAGAAATAAATTATGAAACAGAGGAGGTTTTCACTTTGCGTTCCATTTCAGCACACTGTAAAAAAAAGTTTAAAAAAATCTAGTTTTATTTTTTTCGTGTTGCGTTTTTTACACTTTTCTTTTAGCCAGAATACATTCTGTTAGAGTTATATGGACTAGTTTTGAGTTTTAAGCCTCTAAATGTGCTAAAAAAGAGCAAATGCTGATGGTGGGTTTATGGGTTATAGCTGTATATTTTATTCTTTATTATAATATTCTAAGGGACGTTGAATAAATACTCATATGAAAAACATGAATGTCGTTAGGCGTATAATATCAAGTTTGCAATTCCAAACGTCTAAACACTATGAAATCGCAATTGCCGGGAGCGGGTTTTCAGACAATTTCTGCCGGTGCCTAGATTGGAGGGGCCTCAAGCCTAAACCATATGCGCTACATAATCTATACTACGTTAGAAATATCAAAGTGTAATATTTTAAGACATTAGAGTAAAATACGCTTTCTATTGGAAACCTAGATTTTTAAATGCGAAATTTTATATTTTTAATGCTAAATTCATGTTGATAACAGAACCAAATTATTTTTCAGCATATTTAAAGGCTTAAAACTCAAAACCAGTGCGTATACCTCTAACGGAATGTATTCTGGGTAAAATAAGGGTGTAAAAAAACACAAAGCAAAAAACAAAAGAAAAATATTAAAAATGTTTTTTTATACAGTGTGCTGAAATTGAACGAACAGTGAAAACCTCCTCTGTTTAATAATTTATTTCTTAGTACTCGTACGTGATTAAGGCACAAACTTTACATAATATGAAAGGCAATGAAAGGTTCTACACGTGGTATTATTTTAAAAACAAAACTAAACATAGTCGACTAACAAAAAATCCGCAGTTTAGGTCACAGTTGTTCGCGGAGGCATGTTTGGGGATTTTTACAAAGATTGGACCGACGAATAATAAATAGTAGATGAAATGCCATTTTACTGACTTGCAAATATATCACAATAAAAAAATTTTGAAACTCTCTTTTGAATACTTTGACATTGAGAGTGGTTCAAAGACGCCACACACGAAAATCGTCAAATCCCACCATCGGCATTTGCTCTTTTTTTAGCATTTTTAGAGGCTTGAAACTCAAAACCAAGGCAAATACTATTAACGAAATGTATTCTGGCTAAAAGAAGGGTGTGAAGAGAACGCAACGCGAGAAAAAGAAAAAAATTAAAAATGGGGTTTTTTTTTAGACAGCGTGCTGAATTTGAACAAAAAGTGAAAACCCTCTCTGTTTCATAATTTATTTCTCAGTACTCGTACATGATAAAAACACAAACTTTGCTTAATTTGGAAGGCAATGAATGGTTTTACACGTGGTAATATTTTAAAAGCGATACTAAACATAGTCGACTCAAAATAAAATCCCCATTTTAGGTCACAGTTGTTCGCGGAGGCATGTTTGGGGATTTTTACAAAAATTGGAGTGACGAATAGTAAATAGCAGTTATAATGTCGGCTTACCTACATGCCTATATATCACACTAAAAAAATATAGACGTTCTCTTTTTAATATTTTGAGATCGAGAGTGATTCAAAAACGCCACACACGACAATCGTCAAAACCTCATAGTTCTTTCCCGCGTCTTTGAGATTTTTTTCTCAGGAACTAATCATGTCAGGACATGAAAATAAAAAGGATTGTTCTTCTAGGAACATGCTCCACAAAATATAAAAATTTGAAGCAAAATAAAAAATACGACTGCCACTCGTTGCCTGAATCCAAATGAAACCGCTTACACATATATATATATATATATATACAGGGCAGACTTTTTTTAAGCTTAACGTAACTCCTTTTTTTTCTAAAACCATGAAAGCTAGATTAATGCGGTCTGCGCAGGTGAGTTATACGGCCAGGTGGACATAGTATAGGAGGCTAATCGCAACGATCAGTCGACTAATTAGTTAAAATTCGTTAATGAACTTTTAATTAATGAAAACAGACATATAGTTCCAATTAGAAACTTGCTCAGCGTCATCGAAAACCACTAAATCAGTAATTTTCAGAAAGACTTTGAGCGCGTGAGAAGCGTACTAGTGCACTAAAATTAGCACTCGTGGAGCACGTACAAAGCTAGCGGTTGCGATAAGGAGCCCGAGCAATTTTTCCGTCTCTTATCTAGCCTCAGCCTTGTACCTGCTCCACGAGCGGTAACTTTAGTGCACTACTACGCTTCTCACGCGTTCACAGTGTTTCTGAAAATTACTGATTTAGTGGTTTTCAATGACGCTGAGCAATGTTTCTACTTGGAACTATATGTCTATTTTCATTAATTAAAAAGTTAATTAACGAATTTTAACTAATTAGCCGACTGATCGTTACGCTTAGTCCTCTATACTATGTCCCCCTGGCCTTATAACTCACCTGCGCAGACCGCATCAACCTAGCTTTCATGGTTTATTTTTAAAAATTCTGTTAAGTTTAAAAAACACCCTGTATATATATATATATATATATATATATATATATATATATATATATATATATACTATATATATTGTGAAACGTATTTCGTAAACCATATTTTATGATATATATGGCCACGAGGTGCCCATTCCATGATTTTATGTGCTGTAATGAATTCCTTAGGTCAAGGACACAATCACGATTTAACTTTTAATACTGCTACACAAAGTTGTACCATTCACAGGTATTTTTGCGATCTATCACACTTCGAGACAACATTTTATGCCGTGTAAAAAGATCAGCTTGAACTTTAGAATTGTAATTAAACACGAAGAAAGAAGAGACAGAAAAAGACAGCATAGTTCTAAACTTTAAGCTGATATATTTACAGGTATCTACCAACAAGCTTAACCCTTTACTGTTTTACTTAAACATTTTGATCCGGGTAAAATATATATGACTGGTAAACAAAGGGATGTTAAGTCGTATGAACACGACGTTATGTACGTTAATGTAAATTTTATTTTATTTTTGCCATCTAAATTAAATAACCGAATTTCATATTTTTGGTACCTGAGAACAAAAGGGAATTGCACGGACGATAGAAGTAACTATATAGTTAATCGTTCCACGGCGTAAATTGTGTCTATTGCCAAAACAACGCGGAAAATATATTCTCAATTTAGCGGTTCAAACCGGTTTGAACCGGTTCGAACCGGTTTGAACCGTTATTTTTTGCTCCCGGAACTGAACCGGAACCGAACCGAAAGCCGTGAACCCGAACCCGAACCGAACCGATAAAAATTTCGGTTCGACACTGGTCACAGGAGACTTCATTCCACTTCCGGGGAGGTCGCACAAACCACTGCTCACACCGTTCATTATACGCGAGGCAATCGTCTGGCTCATATTTTTGACGTAAGCAACCACCGACTGGGAACTGCTGCCAACATAAGAGTGAAGCGCCAGCAACACTGGCGCGTGTAGCGAACGAGGCCGAGCTCTCGGCGTGCGAAGCGTTGGGCACATCGCAGGGCTTAGCACGGCAGGCTTCGGCAAGCGGCAGCGTCGCTCATGGCGATGATCCGCGATCGTTTCCAGTGTCCGATGAGTGCCGTGCAGACGTTGCTGACGTAAGCTTCTAGCGTAGCGCTCTTCATCAAGCGCGAACGTGTAGGCAGCCATTTTAGACCAATAGTCGCGAAAAAGCTCGAAAGAGGGATGGGACCCTTGTCGTAGGATGTTGTCTTATATCACGCAAAAGTTAAGGACATTTTGTTTCGAGAATACCGAGAGGTTCGTTACTTTTACGGAAGGTGCTTTTACAAACTTTTTTGTCGTAATATATTTTTCTGAATCCAGCCTCTGTTCTTTTGTTTGAAATGTCACAGCTAATATATGCTTTCTTACTAAACAGCATTTAATTTAAGCATGACACGTAAGTCTCACTTTTAAAAAAAAAGTCAGGAAACGTTTAATTTGTTTTTATGCGTGTCACACTCGTTTAGCATAGTTCTGAGTATTCTTAATCACATGCAATGTCTCGGATGAGCATGGCAAAGGGCAAATGTCATCTGTATGGCGTAGGTAGCCGTTACCATGATTCGAAGAACCCCTAGACTGCTGGTAACGACACACACACTTAAACGTCTAAAAACCATTTTGCATTCCTCCACAGGCAACTACAAAATGACAAAAACTACGCAAATCACGAAACAAATAAAACGATAACACAAACTAGAATCAAAACAAAAGTGATACGATGCACAATGGGTATCCAATTATGTGCACGAAATAACAAATAAAGGGGCACTAGCATGAAATTCAATAAATAAAATATGGCTACATATTTTGAACAGCTGACAGGGGAACAATATGGGAAAAATATTTGTCTCCCGGGACATGACAGAAGGTAACATTTGAAGTTTATTTTAAAAATAGGCCGTTAATATGTCAAATAATTCTTATGACAGATTGTTCTTGGCCAGAGAGCTGCAAAGTATTTTTTCTTAAATCCACTGTTTAAAACTTTATGATGAGTTAATAAGAAGGAAAGCATCCAAAGATGTGGATCTCATTTTAGATATGAATTTGATTTCAGCTAGAGTAGATGACTTCTGCTCAGGAAATTTTGCCTATTAAGAAAAGTTTGCATGGTTCAAAAGTTGAAGGTATTACCTGCAGTGTGCTACTTCTTGTAAAGTAACTGACCTTTTCTAGTTAATCTTAGTTGTTGAAACCCAATTAGGTACACAGTTACAGAGAAGAGAACGCAAAAGAGGATAATACAAGTGAGACGTTAACCAGCATGAAAACACTATATATAATTTTGCCTAAATACTGGAATAGATCCAACAATGTTGGCCATAATTTCATTTATATCTTGGTCAAGGTTTTCTTTCTTTTTTTTTATGGCGTTTGTAGTGGCCGGTAACTTCGTCTCGCAGGACTCATTTACTTCTGTAACCCATTTTGAAAAACATAGTTTTAATAACACATCATTATTACTTTTTTGTTTCTTTTGCTCTCTCTCTAGTCAGAACAATCGGACGGGATACGGACGAGTCATGGAAGATGACGGCGCCATGAATGATTGTGTGGTCCTCAAAGTATCGACTGGCAAACTTTCGACAAGTGATTGCTCCAACAAGCAAGACTTTGTGTGCATCGAAGATACACAACTGAAGCCACTGTTTCACTCAAGTAAGTTGTTCCTTCTAAGTTGTTAATCAATATCTATGTGGTTTGAGAACTTTCTTATGGGCTATACTCATTCTAAAGGTTCAGTGTGTAGTGCTGTGGCAAGCACGGAAAACGTGACCTTATAGGTACTTATAAGCGGACCTTTTTGTGCGATGGGCCAATCATCTTGTCGAGTTATCCATTGTTTCCTTGTTTTTTTGTTTTGTTTTGTCTTGGATTAGCGGTTTTTGCAAGTGGCGAGGCGGAGAGTAAGTTTTGAAAAAGCTCAGACCGTAAATTTAATGTATAAACAACCCATGCAACAAATATCATACCGCGTTCATCACTTTCTGGGTTGCACATTGGATGACAATCCCTGATACACACGGAGCGAAATGGGTGTGTGAAAAGGCGTACACATTTGGTTGACTGTTAACTGGGTATTCGGCTGTGAAGGCCTCATCGGTTGGTCATGACAGGATTTGGTATCCTCATTCACTACTATCGTCCTTTATGCGTTTTTCTTCTTTTCCTTTAAGTTAGACGTTTCAATATATTTATAAAAGGCTAGTGCATCTACCTCCTTATTTACCCTCTTATGTCCAGTGTTGCCGCTAACGCGTTACAAGTAACGGCGTTCCCAATAACGCGCTAGCTTTTTCCGGTAACGTGTAACGTACTCGTTTCTTTTTCAAAGCAGTAACTGGTAACGCACTTGCGTTACTTATTTCGAGTAACGGGTAACGTAGTTACGTTACTGGTTACTTTTCTTCCCAAGACTTACAAATAAAGTTAAACTTAGATTTTTTTTTCGTTTTTCTAGCCGCCAAGTTATGTAAATTTCGAGTTTATTTTTTGCGTTTTTCTTTGCAGTTTTTTGTATTTAGGTGAAACCGTAAGCAACATAAAGTAATTATGTTCAGTTTCTGCATGGACATAATGTTTCTTTAAATATCGCGCTTATACAGACCTGGAACGTCAAAACAGTAAGTCTTAACTAATAATTTAAAAAGTAACGCGAAAGTAACGTGCGTTGCTTTTTATCGGTAACGCTAACGGTAACGCGTTCGTTTTTTTAAGTAACGTAGGAGGGTAACGCATTACTTTTATTTGCAAGTAATGAGTAACCTATTCGCTACTTTCTTTTTCGGTAACGCCTACAAGACTGTTTATGTTGGATGGCATTGCAATGACTCGAAAGAATGGGATTAAGGAAAGTGTTCATGAATAGCATTCACGGTCGCTTCCATTCTTTTTGAGTTGCGTTAAAATGACACTGATGCTCATCGCTAGAAACACGCTTGGTGTTTAGGCCTAATGAGCCCTCGCTGCTTCTGCGGACCTGTTTATAGCAATGTACATTTTTCGTGGAATCAAGATACATAATTACTGTTATAACTCTATATGGACGATAACAAACTAAAGAACAGGACTGAGTTGCTTTGACCCAATGTGCACGTGTGTGCACAATGGCGGTGCCACGTGGCCTTTGTCAACAGAAGTATCTATTAATTTTTAGTTTTTTTTTCTAAATATAAAAGCAAGTCAATATTTATTTGAATCGCAGTTGGAGCACTGAATTTCGTTGAGGTGCTATTTTTGTGTACTCCTCTTGTGATCACGTGCAGCGGGCATTGATTCCTATACCAGGCATAACGGCACGCGTGACTAGTCATCTTGTTACGTCAAAAAATAAATTTTATATCATAATTGTAATTGTTTTTATTTTATTATTTAGTGCGAGACGAGTAATTTAGCCACTTTTAAGTCAAAAAATAATTGTAAGTTAGTTTACTTACACACTCCCCCTTTGTTTAATCTCGACTTCAGGCTTTACCAGCCCCAGGATTAGGGCTGCACGGGTCTTCTTAAAATAAAGGGGGCGCCACCTGCTGATAAGGATTTCACCCCCCCCCCCCATTTTTTTTTCCTGCTCCAGAATTAAGGAAAAAATAAGTGCAAATGACAGGAACTCTATTCAGTCAAAATTAGTGCCGACCATCAAAACCGATTAATATGGAGCTCACGGAATCGTTATGTTTGTTTTGCTGGTATATCCCAGATATAAGATATTTGCTACAAACAAAACTTCAATTTGGGATGAACATATTACGTGAGAAACCCTAAACGAAGCCTGCAAAATAAACTATTAAGGCCCATTCGTCCCCCTTTCCTTCCAGCAATTTTCTTGTCCCAAAATGGATACCGACGAAAGGAATTTATATATATATATATATATATATATATATATATATATATATATATATATATATATATTTCATGGAAAAAGCAATACATTTGAAAGTGCAGTAGAAGGGCCAGAAAAATTTTGAGCCACGGGAAACAGGGGTTAATCTAAGCCAAATCG
The DNA here is from genome assembly GCA_037355805.1 of Ixodes ricinus. Taxonomy (NCBI): domain Eukaryota; kingdom Metazoa; phylum Arthropoda; class Arachnida; order Ixodida; family Ixodidae; genus Ixodes; species Ixodes ricinus. Next base: position 42,770 of record JAZHYW010024244.1, read on the forward strand.
CTTGACCTATTTTTTTTTTTTTCAATATTGAATTTTTGGGAATTGTTTACGGAATTCGCGTATGCGGAGACGAAAGAAGATTACTTTTAAAAGCGCTCGCTGCGTCCTCCCGGGGAGCTCTGTAGCTTCCCCGACCCAAATGGGTAAAGTTAAAGGGCATGTCCATAACTGTTAAGCCATATCCCTTAATTGAATCCACAAAACGCCAGAATAACCAAGTGACTTCTCTAAATAATCGGAAGGGTATCTGTTATACTTCAAATGATGTTAATTACTTTCGGGTTCATAACTTCATATAATCAAGCAATCTAATAAAAAAAGCTTTAGAAAGTAATTGTAATAAAATTATATTACTTTTTCTCGGCATCTTGTGCGATACTCGCTACAACAAGGGAGTTATAAATCTTGCCCGTAGAATGTAGAACAAGACACGACCGAATAATGCTCAATTTGAATATGCTACAATAAAAACGACAAAAGCGCTAGCTCAAGGTTTTGATAGTTGGGTCGACTCTTTTGAGGCCCATGGGCTTCTTTTCAGTTTTTTGTCTCGCTCCCGTAGCCATCGATACGTACCGCACAAAGATAAAGGGAGTTTTAGTAGACCGTGTTTCCCCCTCCGCTAAGCCCCTCCGCTTCCCGGAACTCTACAGCCAAGGCCATCGGCACGCAGGCGCAGTGGCGGTTTCTTCGTTGCGGAGGGTTAGCGGAAAGGAAACACGGTCTACTAAAACTCCCTAAAAGAAGTGCCAGTTTCGCTCTTTACCAAGAAGCCTAGCGTGTCTGATATTTCAAGCTTCATAAAAAAACGAGTTTTTTTTCGTTAATTCGAAATTGAAGCTACAAGATAGGTCAGTTGGTTTATGCCTGATTTAATTAGCCCTGTTGCAAAAAAAAAAGAAGAAAAAACGGGTTGAATGTTGCATGGAACTTTAAAATGACAGCACGTGAGTATACCTTACATGCCGCACTCTGGAACCCATTGGAGCTTTGCGACAGACAAGGTCGTCGAGCTTTTCACGCAGTGTCACATCACACAGTTCATATTTCGCTTAAAGCATTTGTTCTGACACAGTTAATGAGTGAAGCCCTCCGTACATCTCAATGATTTCTACTATGAAGTCTTTGCGTGAATTCGGACGCTCCGGCATAAAGTAGACCGGGAGTTCAAGCGCTTAAGCGAAAACTGCTACCTGCGTTGCGACAATTAGCATTACTTTCACGTGCCGAGCTTTCCCTGCGGGTTATTTTTTTTCCTGGACGACATCTTTCTAGAAACACTCAGTCTGAAGGCTTCTTCGGAGGACGTGCGTACGAGCACTGGTTCTTTTAATTTAATGTATAATGTATATTTAATCTGTACACCTATAGGTTTTTACGATGCTACAAAACCGAGCAAGTAAGACACAGCGATACCATTAACATTCTAGCTTCATTACGTTCCTTCGAATCACCCTATCCACAGCGCCATAAACCACGCTGGATGCTACCTCTCGAGAGGACCAATCCATTTCAGACGGTTTAAAACGAACTTGTTGAAGCAAACATTACCTTCCCCAATGTCTGGAATTCAGATCTGCGTAAGTTTCTTATCCAAACCCGTAATTCCTAAAGATTATTTTGTCACTTCATGATCTTTTTTTGCTGTTATTGTTGTTAAATGAATCGTATTTCAGCGCATGTCACCTCATGTTTTAGCTTAGAACATATTAAGTTCTTTTTGGCTAAGCTTACGTGAGAACTAAAAATGTATCCACATGTTTGTTTGTTTTTGTTTTCTTTTGTATTACGAAATTGTTTGCAGTTTCGTCGCTGCCTGCTGTAAAGGAAGCTAGAACGTCGTCAAGCGAATTGTCGCTTTTTTTCTCAACTCCTCCATCACCTTGAAGTGATTGGAAATAAACATTAGTGTTATAATAATACAGAGTTAGCAAATTATTCAATTATAGAAATTGCGCGTCTCATAAACAGCCGACACAGTTGTAAGGTTCTTAACTTTTTTTATAAAATTACCAGGAGACTTTTAGATTATTCCTCGCCAGATCAATAGAACAATTCTACAAAAGTAATAAGCGCAATATTTCCACTCTCGGTAGTAACGTAGTGTAAATTCAGTCGTAATAAGGAGTTTGCTTGCGTGATTATTTTACCAGAGATACCAGACAGTGTTTCTACAACTTGCATCTACGTTCTTTCTACTGCAGCCAGGTATACGGTATGTAGCGACACTCTCGGCCTGCTCATGTCGCACAGACGATGACGACGAGGTGAAGATGCCTCTGCAGCGCGCGAGATTAAAAGATGAGTTCGAATCCAAACGCTGTCCGAGCTGGTTCGTTTTGTCCCAGCTCCAACAAATTTGGTGACCCGGATTCGAACTCGCTCCTTCAAGGTCTGCTGCTCCATGGCTCATTCCGGCGCGTCCAACGCTCCTGACGGCGATCCCCTCCAGTCAACCTTGGCAGCGGTCCAGAATTTTCGGCTACCACCATTTTGGCCAAACAATTCGACCATGTGGCTGATGCAAGTCGAGGCCCAGTTCCGTCTCCGGCACATCACCAGTCAGGAGGCGCGATATCTGGACACCGTGTCCTCCTTACCAGCTGACGTCGCCGAGGAGCTAGCCGACATTCTCGCCGCTCCGGATCCGGTCAACCCCTTCGACCAGCTGAAGGCCGCCATCCTTGACCGCAAGACTGAGTCGGAGCGCAGCAGACTTCAACAACTCCTCAACACCGAGGAGCTCGGTGACAGACGCCCATCCCAGCTTCTCCATCGCATGCGTCAGTTGCTTGGAGCCCAGAACCCGGACCCCAACAACCACCTCCTGCGTGAGTTGTTTTTGCAACGACTTCCATCGACCATCCTCCCGGTTCTAGCAGCTGCGGAAGAGATGTCGCTAGACAGGCTCGCTGAGCTTGCCGACCGTGTCGCCGACTACTCGCGAACCCGTGGCATTAGGGCTGTCACTAACCGAGCACCCATAACAACTTCGGAAGATTCCAGTCTGTCTCGTCTTGAGGACCATGTCGAGACGACGAGTCGTCAGCTTGCCACCCCCGCACCCTTGTCACGACGTCGTCAACAACGGTCACACTCCCGCCGAAGCCTGCGCTCCCACTCAACCTCAGTAGAGCGCTCCACCTTCTCCAACAGCAGTCAAGTTGACTCGGGCTCGGGCATGTGTTGGTACCACCGTACCTTCGGCAACGATGCCCGCAAGTGCAGCCAACCCTGCTCTTCGGCGGGAAACTACGAAGACCGGACACTGACGGCGGCAAGTCATACCGGTCGACAGGAAAGCCGCCTTTTTTATGTAGTTGACAAGGTGGCTGGCCATCGCTTGCTGGTCGACACAGGAGCCGAGGTCAGCGTTCTACCGGCCTCTCTTTTCGACCGACAACGCAAACAAAAGACCTCTCCGCTCCAGGCGATCAACAACTCGCCCATTGCAATCTATGGTCAGCGGTCCCTCACAATAAACCTTGGACTGCGCCGCACATTCCAATGGCTCTTCATCGTTGCCGACATTAAGCAGGCCATCCTGGGAGCGGACTTCCTCAGTTTCTACAAGCTGGCCGTCGACATCTATTCACGACGCCTCATCAACCAGACGACACGCCTCTCCGTAAACGGCGTGCTCTCCACGACCATGGCAACAGGACTTCGAGCATTTTCACCATCATCAGCCTATGAGAAAATTCTCGCGAATTTTCCGAAGATCACGAGGCCACACACCAGGGAGTCGCCGGTGAAGCATACCATCACTCACCACATTGTCACCTCTGGCCCCCCTGCTTTCGCTCGTCCTCGACGCCTGTCTGGAGAACGCCTGGCCATTGCTCGTCGTGAGTTTGCGCATATGCTCGAACTTGGCATTGTCCGTCCATCATCGAGCAACTGGGCCTCCCCACTGCACATGGTCCCCAAGAGAGGCCCAGGCGACTGGAGACCATCTGGCGACTACCGCGCCCTCAATGCCAACACCCAGCCTGACTGCTACCCGCTACCCCACATACAGGACTTCACAACGAATCTGGCTGGTTGCCAGATATTCTCCAAGATCGACTTGGTGAAGGCATACCACCAGATTCCGGTTGAGCCTGCCGACATACCAAAGACCGCCATCACCACACCATTTGGCCTCTTTGAGTATTTGAAGATGCCGTTCGGTTTACGGAATGCCGCAAAGACATTTCAACGCACCATCAACGAGGTTACTCGAGGTCTAGACTTCGTCTTCACTTACCTCGACGATATTTTGGTCGCCAGCACGTCACAGTCCGAGCACGAAGAACATCTGCGCGCTCTTTTCACCCGGCTCGATGACTACGGGTTAGTCATCAACCCAAACAAATGCACCTTCGGCGTGCCGACCATCGAATTCCTGGGGCATCTAGTGACACCGCAAGGAATCAAGCCCTTGGATGCCAAAGTTACTGCCATTCGAGACTTTCCGCAGCCAACATCTCTCAAGAAACTGCGTGAATTCCTAGGCCTCCTAAATTTCCATCGTCGCTTCCTACCGAGTTGCGCTCAAATGATCAAGCCGTTGACCGACCTGCTCGCCACCAAGAAAGAGCCCTCTGCGCCGCTTGAGTGGAACAAAGATGCAGCCTCTGCTTTCTCTTCAGCGAAAAAGGCGCTCGCTGACGCTGCAATGCTTATTCACCCCGTTCCAGAGGCAGAACTACGACTCGTCACCGACGCGTCATGCGTAGCTGTCGGTGCGGTCCTTCAACAGAACGTCAATGGCTGGCAGCCTCTCGGATTTTTCTCGCGTAAACTGAAGAACCCAGAACAAAAATATAGCACTTTTGCACGCGAACTTCTGGCAGTGTACTTGTCAATCAAGCACTTTCGCCACTTCCTCGAGGGCCGGAACTTCCAAGTTCTTACAGACCACAAGCCCTTGACGTTCGCATTCCAACGCAACCACAGCGACCACACAGCGCGTGAGATCCGGCACCTGTGCTTTATATCAGAGTTCACCGTCGATCTCCGCCATGTCAGCGGCCATGAAAACACTGCTGCTGACGCACTCTCCCGCGTCGGTGCTCTTTCTTCGGCCCATCCACTAGACTGGGAAGAGCTGGCAACCGCTCAAGGAAACGATCCTGAGCTCCAGCGCTGGCGCGCATCTTTCGGATCGCTAAAGTTTTCAGACGTTCCCCTCCCCTTTTCCCCGGTAATGGTAACCTGCGAAACATCAACTGGTGTGTCCCGCCCATTCGTACCACCAGCATTTCGTCGCGCTCTTTTCAACAACCTGCACAACCAGAGCCACCCAGGAATCCGTGCTTCCCAGAAATTAATAACTGCTCGTTTTTTCTGGTCCAGCATGAACGCGGATGTTCGTGGCTGGGCACGAACGTGCGTGCAGTGCCAACGCGTCAAGACCACGCGACACGCAATCACCCCCTCTCACCCTTTCGTCCACCGGACTCCAGGTTTGCCCACATCCACATCGACTTAGTGGGACCCTTTCCATCATCACAGGGAGTTCGCTATTTGCTGACGTGCGTAGACAGATTCACGAGATGGCCCGAGGCATTCCCTGTCCCTGACATCAGAGCAAAAACAGTCGCTGCAGCCTTCGTCGACGGCTGGGTATCCCGCTTCGGCTGCCCTGCTGTGGTCACTACTGACAGGGGACGTCAATTTCAGTCCGCTCTGTTTGCCGCCTTCACCACCGTCCTGGGCATCAGACGCATCCACACCACCTCTTATCATCCGTCGGCTAACGGCATGGTGGAACTGCTGCACCGCCAGTCGAAGGCAGCACTTGCCACATACGAGCCGCGATAACGTTGGGCCGACCACCTTACTCTCGTTCTGCTGGGCCTTCGCTCGGCGCTTAAAGCAGATCTTGGCTGTTCTGCAGCCGAGTTGGTCTACGGCACGCCACTGCGCCTACCTGGCGAGTTCTTCTCTCCAGCCTCATCTGAGTCAAGAGAAGACCCGAGTGGCTACGTCAACGACCTTCCACAAACCTTCCGTCCCCTCCGTCCCGTTTCCCCAGCTCAACGGAGCCATCGACATGTCTTCGTTAGCCAAGACCTCGAGACGTGCTCGCACGTTTTCTTGCGACGCGATCAGGTCCGTCGACCTCTGGTACCGGCCTACGACGAACCGTTCCGATTGCTTGATCGAAAAGCAAAGACATTGACACTCGACATCAACGGCCGTCGTGACGTGGTCACAGCCGACCGCGTCATGCCGGCATATCTAGCCAGCATCTCTACCTCAGCTGCTGCTGCAACCCCTGCCGCCCCGTCTCCACCTTCGCTGCGCACAACCAGCCCAAAGCACATCACGTGGGCCCCCTCCGGGCCTCCGGCTCTACAGGGGGAGCCTTGTAGCGACACTCTCGGCCTGCTAATGTCGCACAGACGATGACGACGAAGTGAAGATGCCTCTGCAGCGCGCGAGATTAAAAGATGAGTTCGAATCCAAACGCTGTCCGAGCTGGTTCGTTTTGTCCCAGCTCCAACAGGTATAATATTGCCGCTTCCGGTTATTGAGGTTCTCGCTATACTTCTTTTCAACTTGAGTCCAGACGCAGCCAATGCTGCGAGTTAATGTACCAATTACGCAGCATTTCAATCGCACCTTCATGGTGTTTGTGATATTTCTGTACGTGTTTTATATTCGCTGAACCAATATTAAAAAGAAGACGGTTAGGGACTTTCACTCTTGACGCTGCCTGATTGGCCTTATTCCCTCGTAGCGTCGGTAACCTCTGAATTTAAGCTGAAACGAAGGTTAGCCATGAAGAGGGAAGCAGGAGGACCTTTGGATTTCTGGTTCTGAGCAACCAGGACTGGCCCTACATCATGCTGTCTTTCGCCTTCCACTCTCGGCGCAGTTTATTTATTGACAGTGTTTTATCTGCTGATTTCTATAGAGTTTTGTAACGTTTGGCTTTGACAGCCGACTGTAACGGCCGGTTGTAATGAACAGCCGACACCGAAAAGTTAGGAAATATAGGGATCTATATAAAATATTTCAGTCTCCGCAGGCTTCAAAATTACCAGCTTGAGATTGTGAACCAAGTAACTTGCCTACTGAGCTACCCAGGGTCGGTGGTACCATATATCCTCCTATATTCCGAGAAAGCCTGGCAGATCGTCACGAGAAGCGGCCGCCGAACATTGCCTGTTAACATTAAACTCATGATTTATCATGCCTTTTTCCAGTCTCATATAAATTATTGACACCACGTGTGGGGCACGACAACAAGTTCGAATTCAAACAAAATACTGTTACTTAAAAAAATGTACTGCGTATCATCGCTGATGTACGCTACCTATATCACGCTAAACCGCTTTTAAAAAATGCAGGATTATTGCCATTACAAACATGCACGTGTATCGTCTTTTGTATGATTTCCTTTTCGTAACAAATGAATTCATTGAACTTCTTTAGCGCACCTCGGACTCAAATATAAAGGAAATCTCGATCAGTATGCGCTGCTCTGCGATATGGAATGTTCCTCATCTCCGCACGAATCGAGCTTTACAGTCCCTTCGCCATATGTTACCTTCTCTACCCAACAGGTACCACCTAGAAAACAGACATATATACTCTCTGATTAGAGCTGAATTGTATATGTGTTTTATCTAACGCGGATGTCTCTGTAAGACATTTTTCCTTTTCTTTTTCTCGCTTTCGCATCTGCCAAACGTTTCTACAATCCTACTTGTTTACTCTGTTTATTGATACTGAAGTGCATGCCTAGGTGGTAAGAGAAATTCTGTATGCTGCATAACGACGCTTTTCAATGTATGTATCCCACTTTTATGCCAGATTGCTATGCTTGTTTTGCTTTAAGACCCCAGACCCTGTCAAGTTACCATATGACAGCTTTTTGTCTGGGGCCCGCCAGAGTAAATTTCTGGAAATAAAGATTTCATTTCTTTTCATTTTATTTGAAATGGAAAATGTAGACAACGGGTAAGAAAAGAGCCACGTAAATGGCGCCCCGATGTGACGAGACGCCGAAACACACTTCTTCCGTGCGAACAAGTGTGTTTCGGGTCCTCGCCGCTTCAAAAGCTCTGCGCCGACTTCCAGGTTCCCCGAGAAATGCCTCCTTGACGCTCTGTGCTACCAGATCCTGGCGCTGCTAATCTGCGACAGGGCACTCTATGGCTCCGTCGTTGAACTGCCAGGCTTTGTGAGTATAGAGGAGGCTATGGTGGTAGGGACCACGCAAAGGCTCATTCCCAAGGCGCTTGAAAGAGCTCCGTGCACTTCGGAACTTTTCTAGTCACTTAGTGCCATCTCGTGGCGTGTTTAAGAAATGAAAACGAATCTGCGGTAGACGGTGCCGTTCAGACGCCCTTCGCTTCTTCCCGTGAAGGCCTACCGCACATTCTATGCTTACCAGCCTTTGCCGGCATGATCAGGATGGAATAAGTTTGTTATTCGCATTCTCCTTAAAGACCGGTGCCCTCCAACTAGAGACGCCAAATAAGCAATGCTTTAGAGCAACGACGCTTCGCCTTTCATAGTGTTTCCAATCAATTTTGCCAGTTATTCGACGCTTCGCTTAAGACCGCAGGAAACGCTTGTCAGACTTCAAAAAATGTTAGAACTGTCCGCGACAGAGCCAAATGACGTTGCCTGACCTTCCTATCACAAGATCTAAAGCTCGAAAAGTAGCATTTTTAGTTAAACTATCGCCAATTGCACCCAGTCCCCTCAAAATTATCAAAATGACATTGCCCAAAAGACAACCGGAAATATTATTTTCTAGGCGAATCTTATTTAGTTGATCTCCCTCTAACCTGGCTTGAGATACTTTCTTTCCTTCGCTTATTTACTCACCATAATAACCATACCATGGTACTCTAATGTTTTAGTTTCCGACTGGTGTTTTTACCGCGAATTCCAAAGTGGTGTCTCCATTTTTGCCTGATCGCACCATTATGTCTCATGCTGTTGCCTGTCGCGATCCTGGCGTTGGCACATCAGCCGAGTTGGGTGAGGCGGACGCCTGTTCTGCTGCAGGTTTCTCTACAGCCAGTCAGTCAGTGGAAACCAAACAGACGCGAGTTGGGACGCCGCAACGACAGCGACCATGGCGTCCTCTCATCTTTTCGTCAGCATTTCCAAGTCCAACCGCCAAGATTGCAACATTCGACGGCATGACACACCGGCTCCTCTGACGCAATTAGTTGTCACTTCGGAATAAGTTTCAATGCAGGGTCAAATAGGACGCTAACCACGCCATTTGAAGAAGCGTTCAAGGCACCGTAGAGCTTTCAAGTTCAATGGGGAAAAAAACGGTTGTTCGGCTTCCTTAAAAGAAAAGAAGAAAAAACAAACAAAAAAACTACATTTTGCAGATCGTTGAAACTCTGTCAGAATATGACACTCGGGGTGGAAATAGGATGCAAAATTTTGAGAATATGACGTTACCAGGATCAACAGAAAGAAGAAAGAACAGTATTTATTATGAGTCGACGTCCACCTAAGCCTAAATTCGTAAACAACGAAATACCGGGTTTCTGAAATACATAGGCTGCAACTAATATGAACCGTGAATATCGGCGTCTGTATGTAGTAATATAAAATTTTCCTCAAAGGTATATTTCGCAGTTGGGTTTTACGCTGTAAATTTGCAAAGCGTAGCTCCCTTTCTGTAAACAATTAAGCCAAAACACTTGCCAGGGTCAACGGCGGACGCTGGCAAGTTTGCTGGCCCTATTATTTACAGAAAGAAAGCTATGTTTTGCAATTTTATAGGGTAAAAACCACCTGTGAGATACACGTTTATGAAAAGTTTAGATTGCTTCGTTTATGCGCCAATTTTTACGCCACATTTTAGATCTAGCCTCAGTATTTCAGACACCTTATATTACTGTGGGCGACTGTAGCTTTTATTTCCATAAAACGAACCTGCTAGGAAGAAAGAAAACGATGTACGTTTTTCTTCCTGATAAGTTTGTCGTACTATTATCAATTCCAGAGGCTTTCACAATATAATTTATTTGTTTGACAAAATTATGTGTTGGACGTCGGCTCGTGGACAAAATGCGTTTTTTCTTCATATTGTTTAATGCAGGCACGTCATCTTCTCAAACGTTTGCACTTTATCCCAACCGCTAGAGCCATATTTTGACTGAGTTTCAGCTTTCTGCATTGCGTAGTTTATTCATGCAGGCCAAAGAAACCGGACTTCATTTAATCGATCCCGGTGTCTTATAAACAAACTCGTCGGTGTCCGATTCCCAGGCGAGCACGTGAGCGTGGCCCTCCACACAAACGGACCTCCCATCCTTCAGAGCTCCCAGCTGCCGGACCTGACGCTGACCTGCAGGGCCGCCTTCACGAACGGCAGCGCCTTCATGGAAGCGTTCCGAGAAAGCTACGCCTACGTGTGGACGAAGAACGGAGTCTACCTGAGCGAGTCATTGCCTTCCATCCAACCAAAGGAGGTGATCGAGAGGACCCCTTGGCGCACTCGAACGCGTCGAGTCAGGGTCACTACCGCTGCGGTGTCAAGGCGCTGCCCTCCGGAAGCACGGTCTGGTCGAACACGGTTACCGTGGTGCTTGAAGGTGAGACAAGCTCGTTAATCGTTTGCTCAAATCTATTAATTTACCCAGTGTTTTCTAAAGATGCTCTGCTTTATTATCGTCAAAGGTTAAAGTTCCCTAATTGTGTTCTTTAAAAGAGTGTTACCCATGAGGTCAGTTTACAATGTACCCAAGTAGCACAAAGTTGGCTCCAAAAGGGGGCAGACGGGGGTCCCGCACACACACACCAAAATATATTCTTGCACCCCTTGTCACATATACTACACTCCAAAACTTCAGCTCGACGTACAGGGTTCTGACGTTGAACCGACGGTACTAACTTTAACGACCGACTCTATAGCCGAGTTGTACGACTTATTAAAATAGCTAATGTACACGTGTCACTGACCGAAAAAAAATACTCGGGATTTTCTTGACACTACTACAAAACCTCAGTGTTTTTTTGGTCTAATCTTTGATGCGTACTTTGTTGTGTAATATGTTATATGCCACCGTCTTCAAGCCTCTCGTAAAAGTTGAAGCCGTCAGTTCAACGTTAGTCTGACTTTGGCTGCCCACTCAGCTACCCTCGTGGGACCCACAGCGAGCCTATTTGGGCAGCCACTGTGAGGTCGCCCGGGAACCTCATTTCGTTCGGGATCCTTTCATATTTTCCCTACGTTTTGGAGTAGTGCAGTGCATAACAAATTGAGCATGCCTCACTTGCCCCGTGGGCCTACTGAAAACATTACAATTTTGATAAATCAATAAACTTCTTGAGCAAAACCATAGCAACTTGGGCACTTCAAGTGTTCGAAAAAAAACAAAAAAAAAGCTGAGCAAATTTTTGTATACAATCCTGTTTGACAGGTAATCGGGATTCATAACCAGCTTGAAGAGTCTCCAGACCTTGGATAATAAAACAAATACGACATTCTATCGAGCATGTTTCGAATCCACCCTCAAACTCAATACTCTGTGTAAAAAAATCCACCCCTTGTAAGACGGCCTCCTCGGTATACATGCTGTGTAGTAAGTTAGTAATAAAGTTTAGCAAGCCTGAACATTTTCATTCATGATTACAATAGCAATCATCGGTGATTCGGTATACAATTTAGACAAGTACTTGCTTTAAATTTTCAAAACGTGCAGTAAGTATTCTCAATATTAGCGGAAAGTGCCGTTTTGGGGGTTGCACAGGTAGTCCAAGTTGGACATGCCCAAGCTTTCCCGCCTTGGAGCCCACACCGTTGCTAACTCGGGCCACGCGGAGCCGAGGTGAGACTCACGGGGGTTTAACATGGGCAACCCAAGTCGGGCATGCCCACGCTTTGCCGACGCAAAGCCCCCACCGTTGCTAACTTGGCTCTGCAGCACCGAGGTGGGACCCTCGGGAGTTTTACATGGGCAGCCTGATTGAGTCAGCCACATATTGGGCTCAGTGATCAGGAACGACCTGCTTCGTCTTTATCCAAACCAAGTACGCGCGTGTGCGTGCTGCATCACACAAGGTTTCAAGAATCACAACTTTTACATCTCCCTTTATTTGTAGTCTGGAAGACAATGCAATTCACAAACCGTGATCAAAACAAGAAATACAAAAATAACTGAACAAAAAATTACAAAAACCCCAAAAGAAAATCTTTTAGAGAACTGAGGTTAGATTCACAAAAAACCTCTTACCTACGACAACTTAGCTACGAAGTTCGTAAAGTTACGATCATCGTAAGATGAGGCGAGAACGGTATTCACAAACGCGTTCCTAAGTGAGAGGAGGAAAGTTACGACATTTTACGGAGAAACGACGACTTCCGGTGCTGTTGCTATGGCGACGGCGTCTTCGGCAACACGAACAACCAATCGGAGAGCTCGGCATAGTTCGGAGCACGTGGACTTTTAATAACAAACACAGGCTGACTACTCGTTGATAGTCAGCTCTGTGTATGTCCTGTCCTGTCTGTGTGTAAATGTTTAGTGTTCAAGCTGTTTCTCATAAACACAGGCGGCCTTTCCACCACCGCTTGACTGGGGTTCGTGTCCGTGCAGTGATATATCGACGCTAACACGATTTAAACGCTTCGTTGACTGCTACGAAGTCAACACACCTGTCATTGTTGGTAAACGCGCCGTGCCAGTCGTTTGCAAAGCGACATAAATAGAAACCAATAGCCGCGGCGTTTTTCGCGGCCTTGGAAATGCAGGAGCGAGCCGACGTTAAAAAAGATAAGTTTGAACTACGAGAGTGTCAGCAAGAGCCACGCAAATACCTGCTCATACTTGGAGCGGACGCGAGCGTTCGATGGAAGTGCTGAATTCGCTCTGTTAGACCGCGTCTTGGCATGCGCTTCGGGACCGATCTTTTACGATTGCAACTCGATACTGACATGACACTCGGCAAACAAAGGTATGACCGTCATCGCGTAGCTACCACCAACTGTTATAGCTCGACAGTGACGTAGCGCCGTGTCAAAATAAAAATGGCATACTAATAACAAAGTGTACATACCGTGTTGCGAAGGTAATTTATGCGGCGTTTATTTGAGCTCTATATCACACAAACAAGAAGATAGAATCAATGAGAGTCTCTTTTCGACGACAGCGTTCGTCACCGCTGCCTCGGAAAACAAGGAGATCGAGATGACGAGGGGAAGAAATTGACCTCTGACATTTAGTTCAGCGATCAAACTATTCATACGGGAAGGGTCCACAAGGGTCGCGCGGGCATATTCCATTCAGCAAGCCAACCGGTCGTGGGCAAACGGTCTTGGCCAAGGACCGTCGGAGCAATGCTGCGCCGTAGGTCGGAGCGGTCGGAGTGCCTGCTAGGCCTATTCTGCCGAGCTCGCTTGGTTGGTGGGATTGTTGCCTTTGTTGCTTTTCCCGGGTGTCTGTGGATTCAGCGTTGATGTTCGTCCTGGTCGGTTTCAAGTACTTCTTCCTTTTTTCTTGCTGCTTGAGGTCGGGACGCGCGAGAAGAGCATGTAGAAAAATAAATGTCCGTCGGTCGTCGCGACCACGTCGCGACCAAGTAACTGTGCGATGCTGTCGGCCATGCTGATTTGATCGTAAAAAGTGCGTAAGACAGCTTCGGAGCTGTCGTAGGATTTTGTCGTAACCTGCGCAAAAGTTACGACAATTTCGTTTCGAGAATACGGATTTTCTCTCAAATGTGTCGTACGCACTTTTTTGTCGTAAGTTGGCTTTGAGAATCCGCCCTCAGAATTACACTAAACCCGGGGTACTATGTTTAAGCGTACTAATGGAATGTGTCATCGTGGTGTAGTCGTTGAGGTTGCTGCACACTTCGAGTTGATGCCGGTGTAGCACGCACACTAGCCCGATAAATCAACCCGGGACCGTCTTGCTGCGCTGCTGGGGTCAATTGAACTAAGGTGCTGGTCAGGGTTCCACATGAACTCATGGCTGGAAAATCTTGCTGAACTGGTAGGGTCATTGCAGTGGGAACAACTTGAATGTTGGCCGGCTCCCAGTCTGGACAAGTATCCTTGAAGTCATCCGTACGCGCAAAGTCTTCCTTCGTCAGGAGCGGGTGCATTCGGTTCCGTCAAAACTCCCGCCCGTCCTCCGTTACGACCATTGAAGAACGAGGCGCCACGTTTTGTAGTCTTTGACCCTTCGTGGTCCATTTTTCCTTGTCTCTCAGGCGTACCACGTCACCTTCCTGTAGTGGCATCAGGAAACATCCCTTGTTGCTATCTGGGCTGCGTCCTCGGACTGTTGATGGGACTGTGGGCGAGAAGTCGGGAAGGCGGGACCTAATGCGGCGTCCCACGAGAAGCTCGCTGAGGCACCAGCCGTCTTCCAGTGGTGTAGACGCGTAACCCAGCAACCCCAGCCAGAAGTCCTCATTAGCCTCAGTAGTTTTCCGCAGTATTCGTTTTACCACTTGGAGACATTTTTCGGCAAGTCCGCTGGAGTGTGGAAAGTGCAGACTGGACGTTGTGTGCCTAAACTCGTACTTCAAAGCAAACCTCTGGAACTGACGTGATGAGAACTGTGTGCCGCTGTCGCTGAGCACTTCAAGACGTATGCCGTATGTAGCGAACATGCTGCTCATTGCCGAAATAGCAGTCTTTGACGTCGCCTCTCTGAGCCTTTCTACTTCTGGGAAAAAGGAAAATGCATCGTCAGCAACAATGCACGTGTTCCCAGCCTGTTCAAACAGGTCTACGCCAATGCGTGTCTATGGTAAGCTGGGATTTTCTCGCATCATTAGTGGCTCATTCGATTTTTGCAGATTGGGCAATTGTTTGCAGATTGGGCATCGCTGAATCATCGTCGTGATATTACCATTAATGCCCGGATAGAAATCTTGATGTATTTTCTTTTGGGAAGTTGGAAATGCTGTCGCTTCACCCACTCGTTTATGCTCCGGGTGTCCAAGCATGCCCTGAGCTGCATGTCTTTTTAAGCTTAATAAGCAAAAACGTCACCCAGTACGTTCGTCCTTCCACTTTCCGGATGGCGTTGGCGGTGATTAAGTGCTGAAGCTCTTTTTCTAGTGGCGGTCGCAACTCTTGAGGAATTCATAGGGCTACTTGAATGTTGACTTGGCTTCGTCGTTTAGTACAATATGGTACGCTTGTTTCACACAGCCGGGACCCCGGAACACGTCGGGAAATTCTAATGCTACTGCATTCGCGTCGTCACAGAAAATCGCCGAAACACGATTCACGAGTCTAAGGAGTTCGCTGGCTTGAAGACCGAGAATGGTCGCCAATTACTTTTTCCCAACGAAGAAATCGATGACATTTGCCGTGTTGTTGCGAACGACTTACAAAGCTGCATTTCCTGCGTACGCAAATACACCGCCGTTGTAACTGCGCGCAATTTTCGCGCTTTTTCGCAAATTTGCGTTCGTGCCTGCGCGATTCTACCACGATAGTGGCAATAAGTTAGCTTGCGCGCCAGTATCCATCTTCAGAACGACGCCCTTATCGGCAACCTTCGCCGGCACCATCCAGTCTGGTTGATTGCTTGAGCTGCGCATGCTCCCTTCCAGAATTTCAATGTCGCTCCTCGCTTCCGTTGTTTCCTCGTCAGTTACGTCGTTGTTGATGATCGCGTTCACTCGGCTTGGACAACATGCCGTAAAATGATCGTAACGTTGACATTTTCGGCATTCTTTTCCCACCGCTGGACAGCCCGCTGCTCAGTGAATGAAGTTGCACTACTGACAGCGGTCTCGTCTAGGTGGTACTTGTGCTGGTACCGATGAACGCCTGTTCGTTTTCTGGCTATACCGAGGACGAATTTTTCTGGCTTGTTCCAAGCTTTGTTTTGCTTTGCTGATTTGTCATCCGCCTGGCACATGTCGACTGCTTTGGCAAGAGGCAAGTCGTGTTCCCGCGGTCGCCCTTGCTGTAGCTTTTCGCTTGCGGAACCGAACATGAGCTGATTCCTGTTTATTGAATCGGTCAAACTATCGAATTCACAGGTCTTGGCCTTCGACAACAGGTCGTAGTAGAATTTCTCAACTGCTCACCTTCTGCTTGTACCCTCAATCTGAATACGTAGCGATCGTACATTTCATACTTGTTGAAAGAGCAGTAGCTTTGAAGCTTTTCTAAGACGTCCGCTTAGGTCAGCTCTCCTTTAAGATTGAAGGTGTGGTAGATTTCTAAGGCCTGCTCCCCAGCGACGTGCAGCATCGCTGGACTCTTCTGCTACTCCTTCCTTTTAGTGAGAGATTCCGTAGCAGCCTTGAAGAATTCTAGCCGTTGCTTAAAATGTCGCCAGTGTTCAGCAATGTCTTCTGTAAACTGGATCAGTTCCGGAGCTTTCAGCCCCTCCATGACTGAAGTAGCCACCGCACTTGTTAAAACTTTCGAATTACTTCTGACACCGTGAATCAGTTAGCGACTTATCGGGCTTTGTGAGCAGGAACGAACTTCTTCGTCTTTATCCAAACCAAGTGCGCGCTTGTGCGCTCTGCATCTCACACGGTTGCAAGCATCACAACTGCTACACAGCCAAAGTCGGGCATGCCACACTTTGCCACCGTGGAGCCCACACCGTTGGTAACTTGGCCCCCTTAGAGCCGAAGTGGGACCCACGGGGGCTCTACATGGGCAGCCCAAATCAGGCATGCCTAAAAATTTCCGCCATGGAGCCCCCACCTTCGTAAACTTGAGCCCCGCACAGCCGAGGTTTCGACCCACGGGGGTTTTACACGGGTTGCCCAAGTTGGGCATGCCCACGCTTTGCCTGCAATGGAGCCTCCATCTCCGTAAACATGACTGCGCAGTGCCGAGGTGGGATCCACAAAGATTTTACATGGGCAGCCCAATTCGAACAAGCCTACGCTTAGCCACCCCGGATCCCACATAATAGCAAGTTGGCTCCTGCTCGGTCGAGGTGGGACCTACGGGGTTTTTTCATGGACAGCCGAACTCGGGCGTGCCCACGCTTTGCCTTTTCTTCGCTAACTCTGCCCCCAGTTTGCCGAGGTGGGACCCACGGAGGTATTGCAGGGGCAGCCCAAGTTGGGAATGCCCACGCTGTGTCCAAATTTGTCCTCGCATATCCGAGGGGGACCCACCGCGTCACTGGGTCGGCAGCCCATATTGAGCATGCCCATGCTTCGCCCACGTGGGAATAACGTGGGTGTCGAAGTGGCTGCCCAAGCTCCCATTACCCACGTGGTCCCCGCGTGGGCCCCACCTCTTGAGCTACTTGGGTATTAAAATGCCTGGCTTTGTCTCCAAAGCACGTTTGTTTTAAAGCGTGGGCATGAGAAAGGAAGAATACAAATTTGTAGATGTTTCATTCGTCTGAGGTCTGAATAACAACTTTCCCCAGAGCTATTATTTTTTACATATGCTACTTTTAGTCGGTTTATTCGTTTAGTTTGCACGAGTGTAACCTAGAATAAGCTCGCCAAATAACATTATCTTCTAGAAACCAGGGCCTTGTTGCTGAAGCGTCTATGTCACCCACTGGACGCCAGCGTGGTGCACAGATCGGATACGATAGTGATGTGAAAGCGTTCGAATGGGCCGCTCGTGTTCCCACCTGCTGAACACGAGGCCAAGCGGAACGTTGAAGTTGCGCCTGTGTCGAATCTGTGCCCCTCGCTAACTTGCATTTGCTGACGTGGAAAATTCTGCACTACGGCTATGCATACAGAATATGTTGCTCGTGCACTCTATCTTTTAATTCAACACTACTTTCTCCTTACCTTCGCCACTATCTTTATCCAATTATGGCGCTTGGTTCCTCTCTGAGACACACATGTCTGACTGCTTCGTCAACGCGCATGCTCCGCGTGTTGGCGATTGAGCGAGTTGACTGGGACGTTTCCCTCGAATGTCCTTCGTTCACGTGCTTCTATTCCTTGTTAGAGATCGAGTAAATCGACTCCATAAACTCTTTGGGTAATTGATGGACACCTTCTGATAGCATAATCGAACCGCTGAGCTTTCTAGGTCACCTATACAAGCGGTCAGCGCGGTACGAAGATTGGACATTGTCGACACGTAGGCGTTCGGCAGGGATTTGTGTTCAATTAACAAGAACGCGAATCACAGCCGATTCCGGACGCACCACTCGTGTTTAATCTCTGACCCGCGCTGACCCCTTCTAGGTTATGTAAAGAAATCACTGCTCTGGCCGTACTCTCAAGAAGGTGACGATTTGATTCGACTTTGGGAAGAAATATTAGGGGAATGAAAAAACTTTTAAGCTGACTTCAGAAAAGTCTCGCTCATCGTACGACGTGCGAAAATAAAAAGATGGCCGAGGCCGATCACATGCCGGCCGATCACGGCCTCACGTGAATGCACACGATGCAGGGATTGTCCGGCGCCTGATCGGGTTCGGCGGTATTTCTGACACCTCGTGCAACCACTCAGACGTTTGGTTGCGCATAGTTATAAACTGACCGGTCCCCAGTGGTTAGCGCCTATTGGGTGCAAGGAAGAGACCACTCTGAGGATGCCATTTCGTGGTCATTACTAAACTGGAAGCGTCCGTGCAGGCTTGGGGGTGAGGCCCTCCCAAAAGAGTGGTTCCAGCGGGTCTTCGACAGGCTGACACACAGGTGGTGCAAAAACATTCAGCTAACAAGAGCGACTGTAGAAAAGGTGGACATATGTACAGACCTGTAGATGACCGGTATAAGCCGCAAAAAAAATTGAATTGGAAATAAACACGGTACGCTCCTCGAATCATCAACGCGCTCTCAACTTTCCTCGAGCGTTTTTTTTTTCAAATTTATTTTAATAAAGTTTATCATTCAATGAGCCAAACCAAAACAGAAAAATTGGCATACCCCACCGAGCAACTGCACGGTAATTCCGACGCACTGGGGGTCTTCTGAAGGGCAAGTGAGCTTTTGGTTACACTGCACCTTCGTCACAATGAAGATCCGTCTTTCTACGGGCACCTAGCCAGGGATTGAACCCGCCAACTGGGACAGGCAACTCAGAAATCTAGTCACTAATATTTATAGAGGAAGGTGGGTCGACCAGATACAAATGAAAAGAATTGCTTTGACCTAAAATAAAATCAGAGGTGTGACACTGAAAATGGCGTGAGATGAGAAGACTCTGCTCAGAATGTAATGGCGGCAAACATTTTTTTACATTTTGTGTGTTTTATCATTGCAGTAATCGATACTATGAGCCATTTTTGCAAAAAGTAGATTTACAGTCCGCCACTCCTAGTTCAGCGATTCATGCCATATGTTTAATTTTATATTTAAGGGAGTATTTGACGCAATGTTCATGAACAGATAAGGCATTCTCCTCTAGATTACTTAGAATCATGCGAGCGTTAATTCAAAGCGAACATAACAAATGTCAATAAATTGACAATTTATAATTATTGTTTCCAAGTAAAATATTCTTGCAGTTAGACACTTAGCCAGGATTTCAGCCAGCTTAGAATTCAGTGCCAAATTTATTTCCGGTCTGATATTTGCTGACTATCGACCTCTCTTTCGCTTATTATGTTTAACTCACTAATTAGTTATTCGCGTCTGCTTTTGGAGCGCAACAATGTAAATGCGTCTCATTCTAGTAGTAAGATGTGAAGGATATCCGTCTTAAATTGGGCTTTCTACACATCCATAAGGTATTTTTCGTCAATAAACACTGGTAAAACGGCTGTCCTGGGTGAACTGTTTGGTACAGCGTGGTGTTTCTAAACCCTACAAACATCAAAACTGCCAGAACCTTTCCTAAGATAGGCCCAATGTTTTGGGAGTATTGGTAGGCAAATAAACATAGCAATCGAACATTTTATTTCGCGACACAGAGTCTCTTGTCAAGACTTGCAGACGCAATGTTGGGTCTGGGATAGACGAAAAAATGACACTATTTTTAAAACAGCAACAATAGTTGATGTAAAAGGGGAAAATAATATATATATATATATATATATATATATATATATTTATTTATTTATTTATTTATTTATTTATTTATTTATTTATTTATTGAAATACCTTAAAGGTCCTCCTGGGAAGGACAATACATAAGGGGGGGATAAGTACATCATATATGAAACACATAAAAAATCATAAAATAAAACATGCACAGTAATGCCAACATACAAGAAATCGTAAGTCATACAATGCCTAAATGGCTGCTGCTAAGAGAACGAAAGCTATCACGGTTAATCTCGGTGACGATGTGCTCTGTTAGATCATTCCACCACACTGCTGTTTTGGGAAAGAAGAAATACAAAAAGAAGAAGTGCGGCAGGTGAAACGGTCAATCTTACATGAGTGATTAAGACGAGGTGTAACGAAATGCGACTGTGAAAGGGTGCCTTGGCTGAGAGATGGTGCGTAGTGAATGCAATGAAAAAGGCATAAGCAAGAAAGCTTGCGTCTTAAGGCAAGATAATAGGAAATATATATATATATATATATATATATATATATATATATATATATATATATATATATATATATATATATATATATATTTGCCTATTATCTTCATTAATAAAATCGTTATAAAAAAGCGAATTTACAGGGCCGCCTTTAAATATCGTGTTTTTGCGGTGCAAGGCAACTAAAGTCACAAGCGAAGCCCCGGAGGCTCATGGCAACTTCCTTAAAGGGCAACTCCGCTTCATTTTTGATACTTAGAAAACACTGCAGCCCTCTTCAGTATCATATGGGAAGACCCCATGTCAAATATTACGGTCTAATTCCGTCTATATTTTTAATAAACTGGCCAGAAAACTTTCAAATGAGCCAAGTCGCCGAAATCTGCCAACTCTAGCGTGCCACGTGAGGCGCAATCGTCAGAGCAGTCAATGCGACGGAGTTGGAGCAGCAAACGTTGAACCACTACGTCAAAGGCATGACTACGTTATTCTCACGTTTCGTTTGTTTCTACTTCTCAGAGCGAAATTGAACGATGACGTCATGAGTTTCTCCACCCGGTGTTGGCTCTACGGCGTCCCCGTGATCACCGTAACGCGGATGCGCTAGTTTGCGCTGCCCTGCGCGTTTATCGCATGTCCGGTTTCTCCGCTCCCCCTCTCCTCTTTCGTGTTCTCCCCTTCCCCTCTCCCCCGGGCCATCACCGTCCACGCCATGCGAAGCGACCTGCCCACGTCGCATGTCCTGTACCTCGCCCCCACGAACGTCACAAGACCACGTGGCTCGACGTGACGTAGCCATGACTTTGATGACACGAGATCAATGTTGCCTGACGCAACCGAAGTTTCGGTTTCGGTATCAGCAGATGTTTAAATCGAGATTACACAAATTATATTCCACATTTCGCGAATCCGAAGACGTAGAGCTGTTTAGTAGTGCTATGTGAAATGGAATCACATGTAAGCCTAAATTTTTCGGAATTGAGCGGAGTTGCCCTTTAAAGGGGCCCTGCAAGGACTTTTTACTGGTTTTTAATTTGCACCAAACCTGAGCGCACTGAACATAGTAACTTAGTGAAACTTTTCTTTACTCGCAATTCGCTTTATTTTAAAAGTTATAGGCAAATTAAAATTACAAACACAAGCAAAAAATAACCTCCCTCATGACGTCCTTGGTTGCTTGAGTGGCCGTGAACTAGAGGAGGGGTAGTGGGCTCATCGCGAGCGCTCACGGCTGTCGCACTCCGTGTCGACGGCGCGAGAGGGCGCCACTAAAGCATGTTCTGGATAGGCTGTATGCAGCGGGCAGCCAGAGCGGCTCTCATTGCATTTGCTGCGCGATTAAACACTAATTCGGCATGACACTTCATTGGCCACAAACGACAGCAAACACGGGGTAAAGATGAGTTTAGAATGGGAGCCACTTCGCGCTGCCATACTGCGAAACGGCCAAACCGCAAGACAAAGCTTCTCGCCGAATGCCTTTGGAACGCTCGGAGCCGGTCGGATACTTCTGTCCATACGACCACAGCGCCGCCGAGTACATCCGGGACCTTTCCGTGTCGGCGGCTGATCCCACTACTCCTTTCTAGTATGCAGCCGCCTTTTCCACCGCTTGGTGGTGGGTATGTCGACGGGTCATTTTTTGTTTCCGTACTTTATAAACTGCATTCGTTTCTTTTCTGATCTAAAATACTGAACAGAAACTACTTTTATAAATAAATGAAACGGTTCGCGCCACTTACATTTTGTATTTCGACTAAAAAGAAGCTTTTAGCGGCTCTGACCAGTAGTAAACCCAGGACCAAAGACGTCACATTTTGCGCGCTTTCGGTACCGCGGGTCGCCCTCGTCGGTGGAGGAGGTTTTCGCGTCGTCCGGTTAAAATATGACGCACTGATATTTTGTTACTCTCTCCGTGCCCGCTGGCTTGCCCGAACCCCAAGAGACGTGGAAACCGCAAAAAAGGTAGACGCTTAAATGTGATTGCAGGATCCCTTTAAATCTCCATAGTGTGCTCGAGCAAAGAAATCGCTTTCTCAGTTCCAGGGTGGTGGACGCCTACATTAAAGATACGTGCGTGAACAATTGAAGTAATAAGAAATAAAAATAGAGATCCGGCAATTTTTTTATATTTATTTCCAAAACCACAGTTTGCAACAAAAGTGTTTATCAAATTTAACCATGCTCAGGGAAATCAGTATTGATTTGCTTCGGCAGAGCTGGCGGATACCTTATTTTCTTATGCCGAAAAACAATTTGTTTTGGAAGAGTCATGTCAATTTGGTTTATTTTGAGCTCATTATACGTTTTCAGTCTAGGTACTGCTGTTGATTGCGAACCGACATAAAAATCTTTTCAGCTGACTATTCTTTTTATTTGTTCTTGCTACGATTTAGGGATTTTTACAAAGTGTACACAGCTTCAAACAAGCTGCAAGAAAAGTTGAAAGATTATAAAACTATATTGATGTTCATATCAATATTAAAATTATTTCAAGTCGTTCTCGAATTTAGCACAAATGAAGCACGTGTCGTAAACTACGATACGCAACATTGTCTGTCTAGAAAAACTTGCATTAATACTGCTCGAGATAATTTCAACGTTAACCCTGTATTTTTCACTCTGTTCCTTCAGATTTCCTCACATACCGAATCACAGGAAGGCCGAAAAGAACCGCCGGGAAACATATATTATGTAGGCACTCGACTTGAAGACTTCGCACAACATCAGCATAATGGCTCAACAAGACCCTCAGCTCTCTTCATGGAGTTACTCCGGAGCCAAAGTGTGAACTTTCTTTCTCCTATACCTTTTCTTATGACTTTTGTTGAGTTTCATTGGATAACAGTATCAGCCATATTTTTCAGTATTAGATTTATTGGAGAGATAACGAATTTAAGTATGACTGAATTTTTTTTTTTTTGCATTTTGTTTCCGAAGTTGGTGGTTATAGGAAACGCGTTTTTTAAGGTTTTTAATGTAAAGTCGATCACGTTTCTGATGGGATATATATACCGCTTTTATTAACAATACAATATGTGGTATAGCCCAGTCATTGAAAAAATCTGAGTTGACTTTCAGCGCTTATGGCCAGAACATCCATTGGGTCAGAACATCCATCGAGTCAAAACATCCAAGAGGTCACGTGACACTAGAGTCAGAACATCCAACGAGTCAAGACATCCATCCGAGTCGAAACATCCATCGAGTCAAAACATCCATCGAGTCAGAACATCCATCCGTGTCTAAACATCCATCGAGTCAGAACATCCATCGAGTCAGAACATCCATCGAGTCAGAACATCCATCAGAGTCAAAACATCTATCGAGTCAGAACATCCATCAGAGTAAAAACATCCATCTGACTCAAAACATTATTATTTGAATTGAAAAGGAAAAAAAAATAGATATATATGAATTTTCGCCGGCTCCAAGGCTGCGAATTTCGCTATGCCCCAGTTTCGGGGATACACTTGATCAACCACCTTGGTCAGCGTCCTGGATGTAGGGTCCCTTGTTTTCGTGTTTTATTTTTGTCACTGAGTATATTTGGACGTTCGTGGTCGAAATTAGCATTGTAAATCGGCGTATTATTTCCTCTCCGTGATGTCAGTTTTGGGGAGTGTTGCCATCTGTGTTCGAAGTGCCAAAGGCTTGGAAGTGTTTTGCCCGTTTCACTGTTAGTGACATCCGGCTTAACCTTCGGTTGGAGGTGGATTTCATGAAATCCCTCGAACACCTGTTGAACCCGCTGACCCCAATCTTGAAAATATTGAGAAAGGGAAGATGGCAGGGTGATAGCACGATCTTGGCGACAGGGGAGTGTGTAAGAAGACGTGGGTACATCGCTTTAGAAAGCCGGCGACCTCAAAGATAATTGAGATAACGCGCGTACCGGAACGGAAGTTCGAGGAACAGAAGTTTGCTGACCTGGTTGTTTTGTGATGCCTTTGTTCAAGTCCGAACTGGGTCAAGGTTTTCTGGTTCAAAGATGACTAATTAACGTCAACGACTGCATATAAATACCTGCAAGTTTTCGTTCCGGAATCGATTCCAGTCAAGAGGTGTTCCCGTCAACAACAAGTCGCTGCGTTCAGCTTTGAGAGCAGCAATTTGTCAAGGTATTTCGATTTACTAAATATTTCAGTCAAGCAAATTTTAAACTGAAGTGCTAATTAATTCCTGAGAAGATTGACTTTATGGAGCAAAACTTCGGAATACCGGTATTTGTGCCGTCCAGTCATCGCTCGAAGTGGCCGGTAATCCAGTTTAAAAGCAACAAGTGGGACAATGTTGTTTTTGAGTTTTCCTACAAGGCTACGAATCCGAAGAATCCGGACATCGTGTACTATAGATGCATTGCCTGTTTCAACCTGAAGAGTCGACTTGGACGGGATGAGAAGAGCCCGATTGCCCATCTGACATTGCGGAATGGAGTCATGATCACTGACCCCGACGACCCAACTACGCCCCATAGCTGCAGGCCAGGTAATGCGCTGCTTGTGGGGAAAATGCTCGCGAAGAGGTATATGCTGGAAGTAGGAACGCAAATCCGTGAAAACAGAAAAAGACCCCGTCAGGCCTTTGACGACGCTGTCTGTTCTGTCGACGAGAGGTTCGAAGATCACTCTTCCGAAATTCGAGATGCAATCAAGTCTGAACTCAGCACCCATTACGGCTATGCTTCTAAACGCAGAGCGTTATCAAGAAACAGACACTTCGGTGTCATCAGAGGCAACAGCTTGGACGCTATCCTCCCAGAACTTCAAACAACCAAGGATGGGCATCGCTTTCTTCAGTTTGAAGACAAGACGGAGGCACGGAGAATGCTGGTCTTCTTTGCCGAAAAGGACATGGACGCGCTCTGTGGCGCTCAATACGTGTTGGGCGACGGAAACTACAAGTACAACCCCATGGAATTTCATAACCCTGGACAGTTGTACACGCTTCACGCTGTCGTCAAGGGGAAGCGCAACCAGTTGTCTACGCTCTTATGCAGTCGTGCGACACCCGTTCCTACGAGACCTTCCTCAATGTGGTCAAGGATGCCATGGAGCGGAAGTTCGGCAATGTCGGAACGCTTTCCACTACTGCCACGTGGATATTCGATTTTGAGTTGGCGGCCATACAAGCAACGAAACAGGTCTTTGGCACGGCAGCAGGAACACCACGTGTGAGTAAGCGTTTTCATTATACTAAATGGTCCCATCCATCCGTCCGTTTTGTTCAACTCTTCCATATTTTAGAATAGTTTTCTGTTCGTTTTTTTAATATTTGAAGACAATTCTTATAACATTTTAGTTCCTACCACATTTATATGAATTTGCGCGCTAGATAGCAAGTTATCTGGATTTTATTTTTCGCGGGCGTGTCAGTAACTGAGACAGATGAAAAAAAAATCACGGATTTTTCTTTTTACGAGGGGGATTATCCTTTTTCCGAGAATAGATTTTTAAAATATAACGAGAGGTAGAGTCACTTTCGCCGGAGCGGCCACAATTTTTCTCTATAAAAAGACGAAAAATACATCAGCCTTTTTGGGGAGACCTCAAAGTACCACTTTACTAAAAAATAGTGGTCAATGTTTTATTTGGATCGTCAAAGGAAAATACATAATTGGAAGTTACAGCCACTTCAGCTTACTGTCATAACGTTTTTCTTCTTTATTATCAACTTGTCAAATTGCTGTCATAACCGTTACACTGTTTACTTTTATGTTTGATCTTAGTTTTGCTTCCGAATCTACCAACATTGATTAAACCTTTAATGCGATACCTAAATCGCACAGGAAGTAAGGCTTATAGCATAAAGAATGTTATATTTGTCCCAGGTGCGTGGTTGTGCGTTCCACTTCGCCAAGGCCCTCAACACCAAACGCGACGAGCTAGGCCTGCGGCCAAGTTGCAAACAGAACGGTGACGTCGCCAGGTGGATTGAAAGGGTGCGACATCTCCCTTTGTACCTGACGGCTTCCGCCAGGCCTTCTCCAGGGACCTGCTTGCTGCTCGGCCACAGGCTTCACCACTGGACAGTGCTCGGTTGGAGCAATTTGCGAAGTATTTTGATAGTTTCTGGCTTTCCAACACTGTTGTGAAAGACATTTGGGGACAGTTTGAAAACGATGGCCCCCGCACGACTAACATGGTCGAAGGTTGGCACAATGGGCTGCACAGCCGGCTCACCAGTCACCATCCAGACTTGGCCGAGTTCATTCAGTTCCTCCAAGTGATCCAGCACTCTTCGCAAAACCGAATCCAGGCGCTGCTCTTGGATCACCTTGCAGTGGCATCAGCACCGGGGGTTGAAGTCAGCAACCGTAACAAGCGGTTACAAGAGGAAATGGCACTGTTTTCAGGCTACTTGTCATCTGCAGTCCCGACATTTCAGGATGTCCTCAACTATCTGGACAGAGTTACTATCCTTGGAGTTCTTCCGTAGAATGAACTGAACAGCATGCATGGGCAAGTTTTCTTGAATAAAACTGTTTAAATGCCTCACGATGTCTCGGTGTCTTATTCAACGAAATGACTTTATGTGAACGATATGCACTATGTTGCGTCTGGTAGTAGTAATCGGTACGAAAATGAGTGTATAGACACTTCGACAGGTAAAGATACTTAAAAAGTTATAATACATTAAAAAACGAAACTGTAAAGTGTGTTCCAATAGTGCTTCCGTAATTGAAAAAAACTACTATTTATATACAATTGAGCAAATTCATGTAGAATGCTTTGTCCGAGAGTGAAACTAACTTTAAAAAACACGAAATAAGCTGCGATTCTCTCGTAAAACGTTATTGATCACGGCGAACGTCTGGGACAAGAGTGTCTTGAAACAATTCAGAGGCTCAACACAAAAATGAAAGCAATTGACTGACGATGTGAAATTAATTTCTCTGGAGGGCTTACGTTGCATAATTCACCGACAACAGTATTTTGGTCCCTCGAGCAATCGCCCAGACTTGGAGTCAGCCCATCGCGCGCTCTGCTGCTCCCACCCCGATGTAGAAAAACTGTTCTCCTTCCCCGAATTAATGCGGTGAAGCAAAATATCTCTAAAACAGAGCCATTTTGTCTTGAAAAATGTATCACCATCACAAGCTTGAGAGTGCTCTAACTTTTCGTGTGAATAACAATATCGCTCTTTTCATTTGGATG
The DNA here is from genome assembly GCA_037355805.1 of Ixodes ricinus. Taxonomy (NCBI): domain Eukaryota; kingdom Metazoa; phylum Arthropoda; class Arachnida; order Ixodida; family Ixodidae; genus Ixodes; species Ixodes ricinus. The sequence continues at coordinate 70,314 of JAZHYW010024244.1, forward strand.
ATTTTTATCACGTTGCTTTTGAATGAATTGCTAAAATTTGTTAACTTACATTGCCTGGAAAAAAATAGTTTTTTTCCCAACCTCTTAGGAACGCATTGACATAAACCAAGCTAAAATAGAAAATGGCTGTCACGCTGTTTTTTGTTTTTTCCCTAAGGCGATCTAAATATCTAGCATTTTTATATGGATTCAAACGGCCTTGTCTATTGTCTGCGGGTCACGTAGCTGCCACGATTCGCAGAGTAGCGTGCTCTCGAGCTGCGCGGGTCAAACGACAGCAAATAAAACCCCACCCGAGACGGCAAAGCCGCGGATTTTACCGGCAATGCAAGTGAATTACCTTCCTAAACCACGTCGCGTGATCACGTAACATTACCGCTCGGCGCTTTCGAGAGCCATTGCCACTGCGCCGTCGTGTCCTACCTGATCTTTATACGGAACGGACCACCGAAAAACTGTTTTATTTTAAGCTCCGTTAAGCTACAAGAAAGACACAAGGTCACTGACGAGCGTACACCCCCTAATACAATGATAAAACAAACAAAAAATTATTTCGCTCCGTTTACATGCCCCTGACGATATTAACTTTAATATTTTGTTTATTTATTTATTAATAGAAAAACCTACAGACCATGAGTGGTTCAAGCAGGGAGCAAGGAAAACAACCGCAATGATCTTACAAAAAAGAAAATAAATAAAAAGTAACTAACACTGGTAGAGGAAAATTGAAGAAATCGGAATCACAAAATACATATAAAACGCACGTTTACTGAATAGCCTAAATAACTGACAAGGTCTCAATGCGATAATAAAATCGTAAAGGCAGTCCACAGCTCGAATAATAGTAAAGGTTAAAGAACATGCCCTATCCACTTCCGTCAAATAACAAACTCAGTTTGGTCCTTCATAATTGATTAAATTTTATCTAGGAGCCTATGCAAACGGTCCCTGCTTACCATACCACCAAAAGTCGCTTACACAACAGCACTCTCCTTTCAGGCAAAAAAAAAAAAAAACGATAGAACATTCAACTCGTCAAAATATCCATGACAGCCATCCGAGCCAAAACATCCATTGAGTCAAAACATCCATCGAGTCAGAACATCCATCCGAGTCTAAACATCCATGGAGTTAAAACATCCATCGAGTCAGAACATCCATCCGAGTCAAAACATCCATCGAGTCAGAACATCCATCGAGACAAAACATCCACGAATGGATGTTTTGACTCGATGGATATTCTGACTCAATGAATGTTACTGTACAGAATGCTCAAAGCAATTAGATATAGATGCTTAGAGATAAAAGTGTCATGATAAGATGAATTAAATGAATGAATTCCAAACAATGAAATCCTCAAAAATGCACACGCTTTAATCTAGAAGCAATTTTGTGGGCGGAGTATAGACTCTAAATCCTTTTTTATGTCATCTGGCTTGTTTTTGTGGGGATCACAAACCTAGAACGGAAAGCATATTGTCTTCAGAACCGACTGCTATATAAAACCTAGCACACGTTTAGGTAGTATAAAATAACACAAACCGAAAACATGCATGCCGTTATCATTTGCATGAAGTGTATTCTGTGGTTGTTGAAGTTGATATGGTATCAAACGACAATAATTAGACGCGATTCTAACCGGAGACGACAGAAGACAAAGGGGACAAGGGGCGAACACACACGCCTCAAACGCAGCTGAATAGATTTTATTCATACATCGTGATTTATATGCACCCCTCACAGGACCTCCGCCGAGTTCGCACACGTGGACACAGCCAGCGCCAGGCCTCCCTAACATGGCCAATGATGTACCCTCGTATACCGCACCCTCTCACATGAACTGCACCAAGTTTGCACACGTTTACACATCCATCGCACGCTCTCCACAACACATCCCCAATGGTAATTGACTTAAACTACTCTAGCAAAACTGTATAAAATTTAAGAACAGAAATGATTTTATACAATGTTTTTTTCCTTATCCACACCTAGCAAAGGTAAAAACCTTCCCAACACCGATTATAGTGCGATTGAAGGCTGGCTAGTATAATTCCCCACAAGGCCAATCCCATTTGTTTCTTTTAGAACTTCTTCTGTACAATTGTTTCTAACTCAATACAATAGTGTCCTCCCACACCGGCAAAAAATTATTCAATTTTTTCTACGTACCTTGCTATTTCCGGGCTCGTTGCATTATTCTTGACAGAACTCTTCTTCTCGAGTAACATTTTATTCAAACAGCACTTTGTTTGTCCGGCGTAGGAAAACCTACAGGCCATTGAAATGCTATAGAGAATACCAACGTGGCATTCTACCGGGGCTTCCCTTTAGCTTTTCAAACATCCTTGAATTCAACCTTAAATTTCTGTCAGCTTGTTCAGCTTGTAGCCTGTAGTAAAGACCAACCTTTACCCGGAACATTTTCGCAATAGCCATCAAATCGTGTGAAAACCGATAAAGAAATAGAATACACGTAGCTCTGTGCGGTTTCTCTCTGGTTTTCTTTTCCATGCAATAAACCTCTTTAGGCATTTAGAGGCTATCCCGTCCACTATTTTCTGAATAATATATATTCAGCTCTGTTTGAGACGTGTTTTTCCCTTGTCCCCTTTGTCGTCCGTCGTCTCCTATTAGGATAATGTGTAAAATTCACCAGCTCGCCTGTTTAGTAACCTTATCTTCTGACCGTAGTTATGTGTGAATTATATTTCTTCTTTTTGAAACACTAACTTCAAAAACACGTTTCCGATTTAAGTTTTAATATTTCGTTGACCGCCTAAATAATCACCTGGGAGTGTTTCTGACCCTCCGGCTTTATTTCATTCATCATGCCGCAATGTTGCCAGTAAAATCAACGATAACAAATGTATCAAAAAACTACTCGAGGAAAATGCTTTCTCTCGCTATTAATTTAATGGTAGTAATATTCCAGAATTATGACTCGGGGAGAAAACAGAGCATCAATGTTCACTCAATTTATCTTAAATGTAAGCACGCCCTTAGAATAAGTTTTTTTTTCGGAAAGCGTAATCATAAGAGTATAATTTGTTCATGATTGTGTGTGTTGACGTTGCTTGTATAAAATACATTATATAAGTTATATATGCAAACCCTGAACTTCTTTTTTTCAGGATACAGAGGCTTCCTAACGAAGCGCCGGCTGTTGAAGTCTATGCACTGCTCCACTTTCATCGCAACTTGTCGCAGTACGAATGGTTGAACCGCAACATATCAAAGCCGTCTTACGCGGCGCCTCAAGAAGATAGTCGATTTGTCCGCAAGTGGAAATCGAAATTTGAGCCAGCAAAACTCACCGACGTTGGTATGAAATTCGCTTTCGCAATATTTCACCTGGCAATTACATCAGATTGCACTTTTGCATGTTCTAAGTTGCAGCGACGTCCCGCGACCTAAATAGATACGAGTATATTATCGCAAAATAAACGCTAGACTTACCGTGGTATTCTGCGCGCGAACATGAAGGGATCGATGTTTCCGAATCTTCCTTTAAAGATCACCTTGAAACAGATCGAACAAACGTGCCGGCGAACTGAAATAGTCATACAATATTGGGTTACAATTGCAACCATGCATCAATTAAATACGTTTAAGCGATTGGGATGTTACCTTTAATAAATTCATTATTCCGTTAAAAAGAAGCTGAAACATTTTTTGAAAAAAAAAAACGAGTTAGAGGTAAATTCTGGCGTATTTTTTCCCATGAATCTGAATATCACGTTCGTTTTCCCCGAAGTTGTAACCAAAGGCAAAAAACCTCCGACCAGTCGTGACGTCATACTAGGATATTTGGGCCGCCAAGCGCGTGCAATTCCAAACCTGCCAGTTGTATTCCCCCGCACTGATACCAGTCGTGACATCTCTTTTTGACCTCTCTGAAAATAGCAAGAGTGCGCGTGCATAGCTTTAACTAGTGCCACTAAATAAGCTACGCTTCAGAGTAACGACACGGCACTTGATCATATCGTGTCTTAAAATCATGGTTGCCAGTTATCTGAAGTTTTTTTTTTTTTTTTTTGAAATCACAGGAAACGGTTTTCCGCCCTTCACAAATGTTTAAACAGCTCGCGACAGAGCAAAGCAATATTACATGAGCTTCCTAACACCGAATCTAATGCTGAGGAAGTCGCACTTTTGAGTCATGACGATCGGCAGTTGCGTCTGCTCTACATACGAGCCAAAATGGCGGCGCCCACAACAATTTCGGGGAACGGATGGCCGATACTCTAAGCGCAGCTGATTTAGTGGCTCTAGCTTTGACTGGCGCTGAAAATGCGCGATGGTGAAGATTTCGAAAACTCTTAATGTGATGTACCGCTAAAGCCATCCCCCCTTCCGCCCTCCCCCGGGTAGCGATACTTTGAAGAAAGGGGAAGGGGTACTTCAGCAGTGCTTTGAAAACTAATTTCTGCAGCCTCCATGCACCAAATTGAAATATAATCTCGATATTCGGGATCCTTGAGGCCAAATGAAGACGATTAATGTGTTTTTCTAAAATACAGAAGCGCGTCAGTTTCCCTTTAATCGTTGTAAAGAAACATCTGATACAATTGTTGTAATATTGCGAAATTTAAATATATTGTCATGCATTCGGGGAAGAAAGTTGCCCGGCATCGTATAGCTTTAGCGATCTAGAGATATTTACGATTTAGTGAAGCTATTTCATTTTATAAACTAAGTAGTGCATACCTTATGATGCCACATACTAATAGCAGTAATAGGAGGCAGTGCACGGTTAGATGTATGTGCATTGTAGTGCCCTAGAGTGTGAAAAATTTGTTATTTCGCTCAAAATACTTTATCAATAATAGGATCAGGCAATGACCTAAAACAAATCAGTGTATTACTTCGCTGTTTTCTCATCCTCCACACCGTACTCAGTCGGCATATGAAAACAAAAAAAACGCATTGCCAATGCAGAGGAATGTTCACCAGCTGTCAGTTAAGGACTGCATATAATATGCCTTCGTGGAGAACTAAGACACTCTAGAAAAATGCCTGCGCGTCTACTTACCCTCAAAACACTCCAAAGATCCAATCTTTGCGATCTAGGAAATCAGCTCAGCGAATGATGAGGCGGAACATCTGTTCACACCTAAAAATGAAGTCTGCGCTGTGGCATTGCGCAATGCAAAGCGTCATGCTTGCAATGCGTAATGCCACAGCGCAGACTTCATTTTGAGGTGTGAACAGATGGTCCGCCTCATCATTCGCTGAGCTGATTTCGTAGATCGCAGGGATTGGCTTTTTGAGTGTTTTTCGGGTAAGTAGACGGCCAGGCATTTCTTAGAGTGTATATGACATTTCCCATAGATAAACTTGTCTTGCCAGTGATCAAGTTCATGTTGTTGAGTTTGGCCGCAACCTTTAACCGAATAATTGATTAAAAGAGTAGTCAGTTATTATTGCATTAATTGATTATTTCACTGCTTAAATTACATTTTATCCCCCTACAGCGTATACCTACAACAAAAGGCTAACTCGTCTAATACAATTAAATGTTCTGAGAGCTGAGCTACCAATTTAAGTGCTTTGCTACGACTTTACTGCGGAGTGACGCTGTGCCTGAATCGTGAGGCCGTATTTCAAAATGCGGCTGCCTCATGTTAGAATATATATTTATTACGTTAGCCCTAGCAACTAAAAACAAAATGTGTCCGGATATTAAAGCTAGTGTACTGCATCTGCTTGCTATTATTACAGTTCTGACGTACCTACAGGGAAAATCGAGGGAAATTACACGTACCCTAATTTCTTCACTAAGTAGTTTTGAAAGGACTTCAGTTATGGCACAAGACGTGAATCTGTTAACGAATAAAATTAATGTCTTACCTTGAGCAACTATTAAAAATGAGGCAGATACCGCTACGTCTATTGAGATTATGCTGGCTTACACCCTTAACGTAAAGCGCAAAATTAACTCTTCTTAATTATAAGCTTCTCACGTTTTTCTTCGTCAGAATAAATATTGACATTAGAGTAGACTTTTACATGAACCAAAGAAGCTGTTTAAGTTAGCAAGAAAATGTTGCTAGACGCTTAAAGCCATAAATTAACTTTGTAAAATATTTTTAAAAAGTATTGCATATGTCTATTACTTTGGCCCATGAGAGTGCCATTAATTTAAGTTCTTTTTTCTGCTAAGACGTCGATATTAAACTTCCGTAGTCTTGATAACAATAATTACTTGATTGTCTACGCAATACGGCTATTTACCGTGGGTAGTGTGTAGAACTCGTTTTATTGTATTCATACTCACTAAGAAAATGACTGTTCAGCGTAGAATTTCTTTTCATGTATAGTAAAAGCGCATATCGAAAACATATATACTTCATTTCCTATTTATTCCTGCAGTTTCTAGATTTCTGCATGAATTCTTTAGTATCCTAAGCAGGAAAATACGTTTACAATATAATCGTTGTTCCCCCTCTGCCTACGCAAATTGTATGTGCTCCTAAAATTAAATAAATGTGTATAACGACAATTATGCCCTTAGAATATTTTTTATTTGCTTTGATTTTCGTAGAATTAGTGCTCTCACAAGATAGTGGCTGGCCAGTTCATATGAGGAGGCTAGGTTGTTGTAGACAGCCCCACACTAAATACTTGTTTCTGCTTATACATTCTAAATTGAAATATGTTTGCAGTTCAAGCCTGCTTTCATGGTTTACTAATCTAGAAATTCGATGGATTGTTGAGAATTTTGCTATTCCGTTGTCAGTGTATGATTTCACAATTATGGCAGAAATTAAAGGTGATGTTTGGAGAGATCTTGATTTTTTGTTAGCTGTTTGTATATAGCTATCAATATACGTAAGTGCTTGGCAAAACCCATCAATCTCAAGTTGCGATGACAAAACACCCCCTTGCACAGTTCTAAAGCAGCTGCCTCAAGGATATAAGGTGGATATTCCTACCTGCGCGGAACATCGCTGCATTGCATTACTCGTAAATATTTTCAAGTATTATATAATCTGTTAATAATTGCAAAATTGTATTAAGCGATTGTTAACGCAAGTAAACCTTAAAATAAAGAACTGGTTCCAGAGGAGAAATCACCGTAAACCCAAAAGAATTCCTCATCAAACATTATGTTTTATTACATTAATGTTTTTTTTGTTATTTTGTTTTTTTACTTCGGGTAAAACATGCAGGGTATTTCACGAAACGCGGGCCGATTCGTTCCTGCAAGAGGTATGCATCACGCAAGAAAAAAATAAAAGTAAATGTCGTATCGTTCTTTCTCAAAGGGCCATTTGGGCAAATGAAAGACGTTCGGTATAAATATATTACTAATTACCTTTTCAGTTAGAATCAACTTATGGCATGTTTTCAATTCGAAACTTTCTGGGCATCAGCAAAAACCGCTAAGTCAATTCATTTTAGACGAAACTCATTGTAGGGCGTTACAAACAACGCGCAATTCGGACGCGTTTCTAGATTTCGGTTTTCTACCGGAGCGCATCTCTGCACTAGCGCTCCTGTCTCTCTGTGGCCGCGGTGCGCAACTTCCGTGTGCCACACTTCACTCCACACGTCTCTCTTCTTCCACCGGCAAGGGGGAGGGGGAGGGGGTTGAGTAGCACTGCTGCCGCAAAGGTACTCGCCGATAGAGAACCGGAACCTACAAACGCGTCCCAAGTCTGTGTTTTTTGTTTTTCTAAGAACTCCGTGTAATGCTGTTCGGACCTTGTACTTTTTAAAATTTAGTTGATTCAATGGTTTTCGATTGTGCCCAGGCAGTTTCAATTAAAACCATGGCTTTAAATTCACCAATTGAAAAGGTTTTTTTTTGCGTTTTTAGAATGAAGTAACGAACGAATTATACCTAGCGTTTCTAATTTTTAAAGATAGATTAATGCGATATTAACTTTGTTTTCTGACTGTTGCGTGCCTTTCGCAGAAACCATTCGGCTCGCGTTTTGAGGAACACCCTCCTGATATCTTACTTCATACTAATATTGTGTGCACGACACGCCACTTTTTGTTTCAGTTTATTGTCCAAGTTGGAACGATTCCTTTACGAGGGGATACACCCAGCACTATGTTGGAGCCGTTCCCACCATCCCAATGTGTATTACAAGTGAGCATGTTGGACGCCTGTTGAAATATTTACCAGAGTTGTGCATCCTCATGTGTTGCCCAAAGCGGTGGCGAAATAACGAAATCATGGCGCTAGTATTTATCAGTCAGGGTAACTCTGTAGCTTTGTGTTTGTCTCTTGTTGTGACCCTCTGCTCGCTCCAGGCATACAGTGTAAGTTTTCAATCGGCTAATTTTCATGCCTGCTTTGATTTCATTAATGGTAAACTATACCAATATATTCTGTGTATACAAGCCGCTCTAAGATAAAAGAGATAACGTAAAGGTGTAAAATAATCTATAATTTTCTATAATTATGACATATTATCAGGGCCTGGCATACTAAGTATAGATATTTCAGGTTAAAATATTGAGTGGTTATGCACGAATGTCTGCCTTCTTTCGCTTCGTGGGGTTGGGATAGACTTCGAGAACAACATTCATAATTATAATCGCGGAAGTGTGAAGCCAGAAGCCGGCATTATTTATGGTCGCAGCATGAAGTACATTTGAAATAACTTAAGCGCTTCAACTACGTTATAAATAGGGTAATTGAAAACTTTTGTCATATTTATCCAATTATAAATAACTAACGTAACTATGTTAAATGTAAAATATCTTTTTCTTAACGTAAGGAAAATAAAGCTTCAAGGAACCATGCTCTATACAGGACTGCCCGTCACGTCAAGCCTTTTTTCAATAACGCTTGTTAATAAAAATGTATTTGAAAAGACGATATTTTCTGAGTATTTGCGATTCAAAATGTATTCCTCCCTTTTTTAATTATCTTTATAATCACTGTGCTCACTACTACGCATATGCCAAAACGTGTTATTCTTATTCAACCGACAAACTCCAGTGGTATCTACATTTAACTTTGTTTAGAATTCGGAAGACTCACTGTGCCTCAGGAAAAAACAAATTTAACGCCCTCGATAAGACACGTCAGAGTGAACACCAATGTGACTAAACATTTTTTGTGACATTTTGTTATCCCAAGCAAAAAAAAAAAACTGTTCCACATATATATATTATGCAAGACCTATGTTAAGTAAGAAGCGATTCTGAGAGATGCTTTTAATTTACGTCGTCTTGAAATAGAAGCATGCTTCAAAGTAGCTTCTTAATCAGAATGTGTAAGAGCGTAGTTATAATGCTCATGATTAAGAAAAAAATTATTTGTGGCTTGCGCGTTTTATCTGAGCGCTTTCATGTTTTGAGTATTAGAAGTTAGTGTCTGTTTACGTGGAGCCGTGGATAGCCACAGTTGCAGTATCTGGGTGATTCTTTAAATAGCTTCTGCGTGATACTAAACATCTTCGACGAGAAAGTACAATAAAAAAACTACTTAGGCTTACCTACATCTTCCTCTTCCAGGATCTCTTGAAGTGGTCCCTCGCAAATGTAATGTAAATTTTACATCGTCAGCGGAATTGGAAGATTTCGACCTTTCGCAATGCCACACCTGGTACACTCTCAACGTAACAAGTAAGATTCTATAGAAATCTCTTGTGCAGTACACTTATAATTAAGTAATATTGCATCGTTAAACTATAGACGCGTTAAGATAACCAAAATGACTTATTTCACGTTTCAGTTCAAAATGTGTACACTCACTCCTAAAAAGAACAAACCAAAAACTATTTTGAAAGCAAACATCCAACAAAGTGGAATAATTACGAACAAGTTATTTGAATATTACTTATGTTATGTGACACGGTCATAGAAAGCTCTTAGGATAAAAAATTACACCATCTTCCTGAGGGGAACCATGGGGTGATGCGGAGCATCGTGTTGGTTCCGAGAAAGAGTCAGTTGCGTGCTGACGTCGAGAGATGGCGCCACCGACTGCCCTAGCGTACCCCCTACGCGTGCCTTCGTCGCGGCTCGCGGAAGAGAAACTTGGAACGCTCGCCGCTCGCCGTTTAATTTTTTTCACACTTGAAGGAGAGGAGACTAGGGAGGGAGAGTTGAGCGTGCGCGGCGGTGTGAGTAGAAGCGAACGCACGCGCAGTGCACGCAGCTGGTAGAAGAGAGAGTGGATAGAGTAACGCGCAGCTGTTGGAGAGAGGGAAGGAGGAGAGTTGCGCGTGTGTAGTGTGAGTGCGGACTACAAGGCCGCGGGACATAGACCCGAGCAAGAGATGTTCCGCATCTAAAACGTTCAGTGAAGCGTTCTTGATGGACGTTGCAATAACTTGTACGAGGAAAGAATATACGGCGGATCATGGGACAGTGTCATATAATATACCAGTACACCTTTAAGCAAAGCTACAATCCCTTTACGTAACAAAGCATCAAAAGTCCCGAAATCTATAAGGTCTCAATTGGGTGTTGAAAATCGTGAAATAGCAATAAATTCTTAGTTTGTTTAATGGTAAAGCTTCTTTTGTTTCTATAAGAATGGTCGTGCTGCATCGCTCATTCCCTTTGATAGGAAATCCAAACTAGAACAAATCATATTATCCCGACTAGCCCCAGACAAGCCGTAGTTACTGGATTAATATAAAGTCCTAGATAACCGCTTTGGTCGACTTAAAACTCTGCGGGTGATATTTCTCACACAGAACAATATCTTTTAAACTTTCATTAAAGCAAAACTGCACCGATTTTTTTATTATCTTCGATTTGGCTGCAAATTGGCGGACAACATCAATAACTGGTTTTGCAACTGTTAGCCGAATTATTATATACCAAAAAATTTTACGCGAAGTTATCAGTTGTTTAAATTACGCAGACTTAGAGGAATCTAGGAAGCCACTCTACTGGCAGCAATAAAAGATCCATACTTTTCCCTAGCCATGTACGTCAACGGCGGGAAAGCGGACGAGGGGCCCAGGCCGACGCTACGCGGCTTTCCGGGTCGTCTGCGTTCATATATTATGTTTTCGCAGCTTCAAATTAAAAGATTATTTGCAATAGGTTGCAATCTCTGCTCCTCGGTAGATTCTACGAACGGTGAAAAAGAAAACAGCAGCTTTTTTGTCGTTTTTTCGTGGAAGAAAAAGAATGCGCTCCCCGGCAGCACTGGAGGCCAGACACGATAAGATGCTTTATGCAACCGCGCCGTGGTACTGTTTTTTTTTACGCGTTTATTTTTTGCGTTTTTACTGGAAGCACCGGGCCGCCGGCCGAGCGCCACTGGAAAGACCGCGGCCATCCGCGGGCCGGACAGAGCGCCTCTGCGGTCCCCACATCGGGGCCAGGCGGGCTGCAGACCCCAGGTCGGGCTTGCTCATCACATAGGTCTACCAGACAACAGCACGCTCTCTTGACTGTCAGTGCATCGCTTGTGGCACCCAAGTGCCGAAAATGAAAAGGCAAGGACACGAGGGCGCGGCAGAACAGATGGACAGGCACAAGACACACCATTGGCAGTTGGCGTGTGACGTCAAGTCTGAAGAGCTCCGACGTATAAGAAAAGCAGAGGAGGCAACGAGGAAAGCCGTGCTGTTTGCCTGGCGGATGTCGAAACAGAAGACTGACTGCCGGACTTCAACTTGAACTTCTTATGGCGAAGTATCGCCTCACGCGTTATGAAGTATCCTGTTTTGACACCCCCTGATACTCGCGATGAACGACGACGCGTGTCTTTTCCCACCCCGCGCGCCAAGGTCAAGTCGCACTCGAATCCAAATCAAACAGCAAGGCGCACGAGAGAGAGGGGGGAAAGTTTGCTCGTGCATTCGGGGGAAAGGGGGTCTTCTTTTTTCATAAAAAAGGTGGACATCGCGGACCGCCGCGCACAATCGTGGTTGAGTGAGAGGCTTGGAGCGGCGCCATGAGACTACTACTGGGCCACATCTTGCGCGCCATCTATATTCTGAAAAGGGAGAAACAGATCAACTTCCACGCGCACTTCGTAAATCCAACGCCCCATAGATGGGGATGCGGAAGTTCCAAAATGGCGGAAGGGACGGGGTAAAGATTTTCCGTGCGTCAGCTCTCTGACGCCGGTCAGTGTGCTTAAATTAATTTATTTGGCTAAAAATGCGAAACGATCAGGAGAGGAACGCATCAAAGACAACGGGTATTTTGGCGCACGTTACAAAAACCGGCACGTTGCATTTTAGAAGTTGCGCAAACAACAGAGAACTTGAATCACTTTGTGGAAGTGCGAGCGTGCTTTGAGTGCATGGTCACATCATTGTGCGTAACAAATTTTTTTGTCAGTGGTGAAAATATCGTAGCGTTTGCGCCGTACCTGGCCACCAGTGCTCTAAAACGTGAGCCGCACATGGTGACCGTCAAGCTCTGGATGAGCAGCGTTTACAGCGTTTACAGTTCAAAAATGGCTATTTTTTTGTTCTTAGTGTTTATAAATGATCTAGCAGGGGATCAAGATGTGCATGTTAGACTCTTTGCGGATGATTGTCTTATATTTACTGAAGTTCATGCGGCCTCTGATCAGGAGAAATTAAATAGATTTTTGACTAGAATAGATGAATGGTGTGCCACTTGGCAAATGTCTCTAAATCTAAAAAAAACAGTATGTATGACATTCACTCACAAACGTCAACAATTAATATTTCCCTACAAACTTAATGGTACTTTGCTGTCTTGCGTGAATGAATTCAAATACCTTGGCGTCACGATCACAAAGGACCTAAAATGGAGTACGCACGTCCATAATATAGTTAAAAAGGCCAATAGTAGATTGGGCTTTCTCCGAAGATCCCTTAAGTTTGCGTCCGTAGAAACAAGGCTAACGGCGTACAAAACGCTGATCAGGCCTTTACTTGAGTATGCATCAGAAGTGTGGGATCCTCACGTGATGTATCTTGAGCGGGAACTGGAAAGAGTCCAGCGGCTTGCAGTGCGCTTTATATTTTCTAGTTATCGCCGACTTGAATCCCCTACCCATCTTTGTTCTCAAGCCGGCCTTCCATCGCTTAGCAGTAGGAGAAAAACCAAGCGTTTAGAACTTCTCTTTATGATTCTTAATGACCTTGTTTTTATTGACAAAGCTTCTTATATTACGCCTCACCAATCTAGAATTTCAAGAAACAAACATAGTCGACATATACAAGAATACAGATATAACAAGGAATGTTTTAAAAATTCTTTTTTCCACGCACAATACGCGAGTGGAATTCCCTGCCGGAAAATATAGTAGCATGTCAAGATGCAGAAAAGTTATTTTCTTCATTAACCGTGTGTCTAGATATTTAGGTATATTGGCATGATCTGTATGTGAATGAGCGGGGGTGCTTTTGAGCCATGTGTACCATTGTTGAATTGTTCTTTTTTTCCACTCCTGTAAGAGTCCCGACTCGGGACTGACAGTATGTAAAATAAATAAATAAATAAAAAGTATGTCAGCCTCCAGTGTTGGATAGACTACATTTAATAATTATTTTAAGAAATGTACAAAATAAATTGCAGCTGATGTACTTCAAGTAAAGTAGTAGGTATACTTTGTGCAATGTACTTGAAGTAAAATTCTATAATTAAAATGCACTTAAAGAAAAGTGGAAGTTATTTTAACACACTCTTTCACGGTGCCCTTTCATTCCGCAATCGGGAAGGAGGTTCAAGCGTCGCGCGCCTAATGGGTAAAGTGAGAATTACACCAATGGGGACAACCGCAGCGTAGATTATTATTTTTTTTTTTTGACGCAGCGCTCGACCCATGTAGCCGAACTTCACGTTATTCTTCGGCTGGGACTCGTGTTTAATCAGTGAAACCGAATGCGAACGCAGCGAAAAACGGGGCACAAGTTTTTGCCCCGCGGTCAATCGAAAAAGATGAAGTAAAGAATCGAGTGCACGTGCCTTGTGTTGGTAAGCACAGAATTCAGGGGAAGACAAGTAAAGCCCCTTCATGTTTCAAAAGTAGCGCAAGGTGCGTCGATGCACTAGGAACGTGTAGGGAGCCTTCATGCGCGCTTTGCTAGGGTGATGCCACCCTTTGTAATACCACTCGCCGACAAACGAGCAGCCATTTTGGTTCACGGCGATAATCCGTGGGGCTTATAACTAGGGTGTGTAATTTCCGGTTTTAACCGAAAAACACCGATAAACATCCGTCGGTGATGAAAATACTAAATCAGTTAAAACCGGAAAACACCGGTGGTTGGATATTTTCGCCCTGGTTAAAACCGAAAAACACCGGTCGTTGCACGTTTCCGACCTAGCGAAACGTACCCTGTCCCCGTAGAGGTTCGTCAAACGTGTTATCTCTTGGGGTTAAAAGCGTCTAGTTAATGCAGTGGAAGCTAAGCTCTCGCACGTCTTTCCCCCATTGTGTCTCCCATGGCCCCCTTTTGTGGAAAAAATTAACGCAGTGGAGGGTACGCTCTCACGTCCCCTTTCCCCATTGTGTCTGGCCAAGTGATGTCGGTGCGAGCCATGTATTCAGAGACACTGTCAACATCCGTGTCGTACAGGGCTACTGACATTTCAGGACTGAGATGCGTTCATTGTTACCTGTTTCGTTTCTATGGGCTTTTGGGGAAACCAAAAAAGGGTTTTGTTGGCGTGGGGGTTTCTCGTTGTGTATAAAAAGACCAGTCTGTAAAAAAATTTCAGATGTGTTTGATAAGGCGCGTCCGTCCCGCGTCTGTGGGTTTTCTTAACGTGAGATTTGCTTCCCTTCGTCGAACACTTCAAGTATAAAAATAGTCAGAGTGCAGGCGAGCGGTGTAAGTTGAACATGATTGTAACCTGAGACTGTGGCAGAAGAGAACACAGCAAGGTAGAAAAGAGGAGGCAACGTTGAGACGTTGCCTCCTCTTTTTCTACCTTCTGTGTTCTCTTCTGCCATCTCAGGTTTAATCATGTTCAACTCATATCGTCGTCACGCGGAGCAGAAGGCCACAGAATGGGACGCAGCGAAAAGCTCGGATGACTACGCTACAGATTTCATGGATGAATCGTCGTTCCGGTTCCGCTTGCAAATTTTTAAGCCGTGCATAAAAGTGGACCTGCCAAAGAGATTTGTGCCTTATGAAAGTATCTATCGGCTGGTCCTCCTAGACAAGCGCAAGCTGAGTGACCTAGAATCAGAATTTCTTTGTTACCGCCAGTATGCTGAAACTAGCACCGTTGATCCAGTGTTATTTTGGAAACTTCATTTACCTGACTGGCCACTACTGTCCCAAGCCTCGCTGGACATTTTGGGATTTGCTGTGTCCAGCGCAAATGTGGAGCGTGTGTTTTCAAAATTGCGGGTTGTGAACCGCAAGGAACGTTCTGCCATGACGGATGCAAGCCTCTCGAAGTATGCTTGCATCTACTATAGTAATCAAGTGTGAGAAATAGATGCTTCCTCGAGAAGAAGTGTATAAAATATGTGATTAAAACTGGAACTTTCTGTCTGTGATCAATCACATTTTTTTCCACCGATAATCACCGATTTTAGCCTTGTCGTGAAACGTTCCACCGAAATACACCGGTGTTTCGAAAATAAATAAACACCGAAAAACATCCGCCGATTTTTCTCACAAATAAACACCGGAAAGTACACACCCTACTTATAACCCTCCCGGAAACAAGCACCTTATCTCACAAGTTCGGAGCAGCGTTGTGGAACACACGGAGGGAGGATTAGCATTTTCGCCCCTCGGATGGGAGGACCGATGGACACAAAGGCCACTTTCCGGCGCACGGGGAAACAATGAGGAACAAAATGGCGGCGGAAGAGGGTGTGGGAAAGGGAAACAGGCAGTTGGTATCCCTCTATGCGAAGCGCACATCAAGGCACTCTAGGCACGTACAACGTGCAGGCCTTAGGAAGGTCATGGCGGCACAGCGCAGCACTGAGCAAGATTTCAGACAGCATGTTCTTCCCAGAAGTAGCGCGTGGCACCTGTCTCGAGCATTTCCACAAAAATGAATGGCGTTACTTTTCCCAAGATATGACACGCGTTAAAAACAATCTGCATGTAGCGCCCCCTATAGTTCGGTCTCCTCGCCAACACAATGATTTTTAACGGGTATGCATTGCCGCATTAGTAATCGGGGGTGAATCACTAATTTTCGTATATGGCGGCGAATATCGGATATAGCCACCTGGCCACAGAGTAGCCATTTTAAAAAATGGCGCCTAATTCGGAAGTTCCTCCGTTCCTGAATTCGGCGCCGCTGGCACTGCATAGCTTGTTGCACAAAAGAGGTTTAAACGTACTAGGATAGAATATGTCGTCAGTACTGTAGCTTCCGCAAGCAGTCTTCTCATGAAGAAGTGTCGTTCTTGACGAATAAACAGTGACTCCGCAGGCGAGCTTCTGATGATTATAATGTCACACTTGAGACTGTGGTGGGGAAAAATTAAGTAATTTTAAAATCGAAGCGAACGACAACAGAGGAGGATGTCTCAAAACGTAGAGTCGTTCACCTCTGTTGTCTTTTTCTTCTTCTAGAAAGTTTCTTAATTTTTCCGTACCACAGTCTCAGGTGTTACGTTACGATTAATTGTCCTCTCCTAATACTTTTAACCTCCTCGCTTGCCCTGACCGAGTCAGAGGTAGCAAGAGTTCGAAACGCCCCGAAAAAGTCGCACCAAGATCAATCGGAGCGATGCGTCGTCTGCTCGCGTTTGTGTTGAGTGCATTTCTGAATAGTATTTCCCAGCATTTTTTCAGAGTTTATGAAGCATCATCTTGTGACACAAATTTAACGAGACCAAATTTGTAGAATATACTTTGAAGTTGGGAGTTGTACTTCCCTCGGAAAGTATCACAAATAAATACTTTAAGTACAAGTACATACTAAGACAATGCACTTACAAGTAAAGTACAAGTTTTATAAACCTAGTTGAAGTAGTACTTTAAGTACAGTGCACTTAAAGTGCTTCCCAACACTGACAGTTATCAGGAGCTTTTGCTATCATGTTGAGCACAGAAATGAAATGAGATGTATCGGTCCCTTTGTGCAAGGCTGTCGCGAAGCGGTCCAAAAAAAACCTCCTATTTTATCGCACTCGCTTTCTCCGTGCAAACTGCATGATGCACGAACACGCCGACCAGTACAGCAGCAATGAGGCCGACAGTTCCTGCCACCGTCTCCGCCGCCGTCCCCTCTCCTCGGGTTCTTCGTTCGTCCGCGAGAAGGCGAGCGGCGGGCTGTAGTTGCGAATAGTCGCAGTCTATTTACGTTCTCGCACAACACGTGACTAGCCAATCCCGACCTACTGAATACTACAAAAAATGACATAGAAGAGAGGAAATTTGCTTAACCTAAAATGGGTAAAACGCGAGTAACGCTGTCTCATCGAATAT
Source organism: Ixodes ricinus (assembly GCA_037355805.1). NCBI lineage: Eukaryota > Metazoa > Arthropoda > Arachnida > Ixodida > Ixodidae > Ixodes > Ixodes ricinus. The sequence goes on from JAZHYW010024244.1 coordinate 87,635, forward strand.
ATATTTTTGTGTGAGAACGTTATCTTCGTTCACCGTCTACTATGCACCTTTTCTGGATCGACTTAATTGGTCATTCGGCAATAGACGCGAGGTCCTATTTCATAATCAGTGCAGCGATTAGGCCTGGACCTGAAAAGCTTGCTTTATTTTTACCAATAAAAAACATACGAATATGAAACCGAAAATAAATGATTAATGGAGGAAATATGTGCCTGAAAATAATAAAGCAACCACGGTACCATACGTACTTCAACGGCCAGAAAAGCGTGAACAAACCAATGATTCCAGCCGCGGATTCTTTCATTCAGTTTGCACCGTCCATAAATTTATATTAAAACACGCGATAACTTCCGAGATTCTACTGGAGCATTTCAGATGCGCAGTGAAGGTGAAATGAAAAGCTAGACTGTCGAGATTCAAACCGCGTGCCTCCAGGACGACGCCACATGTGGTGCCAAATCAACCATGTTCGTGGCAAGATATATACGCAGTCTTGCTCCGTTAATATGGACACATCCGTTCGCACAAACATTCGTTCATAAGGCGAGTCGTCCATATAACGACACAAAAAGTATGCATTCAAGCAGCTTGTCACCAAAGAAGTTTGCCTGCATAGTTAAGCATCCGTATTAACAGAGCCTATGTTAATCGATGCATGATTATATATTGCCACACACGTCGCCAAGCGAGCGCGCGCTGGCGACGTGTGTGTAGCGTGCTTGGCTGCCGCCCGAAGGATCCGGGTTCGATTCCAGGGAGAGGAATCTTCATTTATTTATTCTTTCTACTTTGCGTTCTCGTACGTTCGAGAACCTTCTCGCCCGATCCAGTTACGAATGTTCTACGAGGCGAACATTCTAGGCCGAATGTTCCAGAGACACACGCGTGTACAAAAGGTGCTCCGTGTGGCGAGCCGGAGTCCGTCTCGCCCCAGCGCTCGATCCTGCGGTTTCGCCGACATCGACGCCCGCGACGCTCTCCTGTTATCTTTCTCTTTTCCTTTTATTTTTGGGCACAAGTTCGCCCCATTAAACGTTTCAGTTTTCTCAGTTATTCCTTTGTTTTGTCACCTCGTCATGCGCTGTCGCTCGCGCCGACCCTCAAGCCACCGACGAAAAGAAGCTGCGGATCCTAATGAGAGGTGTCAAGGATGACATCTTCGGTGGTCTTGTTCGCAACCCCCATCGACTGTCGAAGACTTTGTCACGGAGGCCACGAACATGGAACGTGCCCTTCTCGCAAGAGCCAGCCACTACCATCAGCACTCGAGCGTTGCTGCTGCTTCTGCATCGGGCTACGACATCAGCCCTAGCATCCCCGGCCTTCGCGACATCATCCGTGACGTCGTCCGGGAGGAGCTTAAGAAGCTCCTGCCAACTGCTGAACGCCCGGCCTCAATCCCCATTGCTGAGGTCGTCCGAGACGAGGTTCAGCGAGCGATCCTACCAGATGTCCCTGTCACCGTGGCCACACCCGAAGAACCGACGCTGACCTACGCCGCCATGGCCCGACGACCGCCGCAAGCTCACCGCCAGGTCACGGCACCACCCCGACGTGAACCTCCAGCGCCGCAGTATTCCCGCCGCCAGGAAGATCGGGCGTACGTCCGCCCAGAACAAGCTGCGCCACGAAAGACCGACGTTTGGAGGACGGCCGATCGACGCCCGTTGTGCTATCACTGCGGTGAAGCCGGCCACATTTACCGTCGGTGCCCCTACCGACAACTGGGGCTGCGCGGGTTCCACCCGAACGACCCGCGCCCAAGGTACGACGAACGCCCTCGCGACATCGAGGAGTACCTACGACGTTCGCCATCTTTTACGGCGCCTCTCCGCCGTGAGTCCCGCTCACCATCGCCCAGACGTTCAGCGTCTCCAGCGCCACGACCCCGCCGAGAGAGCCTGTCTCCCCTGGGTCGCCGGGAAAACTAAGTGCGGCAACGCCTGGAGGTGGCGTTGCCGAAGACGACCGAAGCAAAGAGCCTCCAAGAACGACGGAGCACTCCCACTCTCCTGACGCTACGCATAACAACGACGCCCCTGCGTCGGTGTCCAACAATCTAAATGTTATTATCGACGGCCACGACGCATCCGCGCTCGTGGACACCGGAGCAGAGTACTCAGTCTTGAGTGGGAGGCTCGCTTGCCGCCTTCGAAAAGTGACGACGCCGTGGGAAGGGCCGCAGATACGAACTGCTGGAGGACACCTCATTACGCCTGTCGGAAGGTGCACTGCTCGAGTTGAAATTCACGGTGAGACGTGCTCTGTCAAGTTCGTCATTCTGCAAGACTGTGCAAGGGACGTTATCCTCGGAATGGACTTTCTCTGCGAGTATGGCGCCGTCATCGACCTCAGAGCAAACCGGTTGACGCTACGAAAACCTGTTTCACCACAGGGGGAACCCCAAGCGACTTCATCCGCGGTCCGAGTCCTCGCAAGCCACGTGAACTTACCGCCGCGGTCGAGTGTTTTCGTGCCCGTCGGGGTCACCGAAGCTTTCTGCGGCGAAGTTTTGCTCGAGGGAAGCCTCCAGTTGCTTCTAGGAAGAGGAATAGGCGTCGCAAGAGGAGTAGCTGAACTTCAGGATGGCCGCACTGTGGTACTCGTGACGAACTTCCGGAATGAAACGCAACACCTCACGAAAGGTGCAGCCGCTGGCCACGTCGAGGACCTCCGAAACTCCGCCGAAATCGCCGCCATTACTGACGAATCCTCGACACCTCAGCAAGACAGTACGTCGCCAGCGCAGCTCGACATCGACCCTAAGCTTCCGGGCCCGAAACGACGGCAGTTGATTAACCTCCTCGCCGAATACCGCGACTGCTTTGCTACGTCGTCGAAGGTGCGCCAAACAGCCGTTGCGAAGCACCGCATTGTTACCGAGGACGACGCGCGCCCTGTGCATCGATCACCGTACAGAGTCTCCATTAAAGAAAGAGAGGTGATCCAGGAGCAAGTTCAAGAGATGCTGAACGACGACATAATCCAGCCATCAAGCAGTCCGTGGGCCTCTCCAGTCGTACTGGTTAAGAAGAAGGACGGAACGCTTAGGTTCTGCGTGGACTACCGACAGCTGAACGCGGTGACGAAGAAAGACGTCTATCCACTCCCCCGCATCGACGACACTTTAGACCGGCTGCGCCACTCTCGATACTTTTCATCGATGGACCTGAAGAGCGGCTACTGGCAGATCGAAGTCGACGAACGGGACCGAGAGAAGACAGCTTTCGTCACGCCGGATGGACTCTACGAGTTCAAGGTTATGCCCTTCGGACTGTGCACGGCGCCAGCAACTTTCCAGCGTGTCATGGACACCGTACTGGCAGGACTGAAGTGGCAGAGCTGTCTCGTCTACCTCGACGACGTCGTAGTGTTTTCCGGCGACTTCGACGAGCACTTGCGACGACTCCGAGCTGTTCTTCAAGCCATTCGGACCGCCGGACTCACCCTGAAGCCGTCAAAGTGTCGGTTCGCCTATGACGAACTGAAGTTCCTAGGTCACGTGGTTAGTAACGAAGGCGTTCGCCCCGACCCAGAGAAGACTCGCGCCGTCGCAGCATTTCCAGCGCCGAGAGACAAGAAGGCCGTACGAAGGTTCCTTGGATTATGTGCCTACTATCGCCGCTTCGTTCGAGATTTCGCAAGGATTTCCGCACCGCTCACAAACCTCACGAAGGACGCCGAGAAGTTCGAATGGGCCGAGGAGCAGCAGCAGGCATTCGACGAGCTGAAGCGACGACTGCAGACTCCTCCTGTTCTTGGACATTTTGATCAGGATGCGGAAACCGAAATTCACACGGACGCAAGTAACGCTGGACTTGGCGCGGTACTGGTTCAAGTGCAACAAGGCACCGAGCGAGTTATCGCCTACGCAAGTCGGACACTGTCCAAGGCGGAGAAAAATTACTCCACGACTGAGAAAGAATGTCTTGCGGTCGTCTGGGCAATCACGAAGTTTCGTCCGTATTTGTACGGGAGCCCGTTCCGTGTAGTCACGGACCACCACTCGCTCTGCTGGCTTGCGAACCTCAAGGACCCGTCAGGACGACTCGCTCGATGGAGTCTCCGACTACAGGAGTTCAACATGACTGTAGTCTACAAGTCAGGCCGCAAGCACAGCGACGCCGACTGCCTGTCCAGAGCCCCCGTCGAAACGCCTTCCGGCAGCAGCGACGAGGACGAAGACGAGTGCTTCCTAGGCGCAGTGAATACCGACGACATGGCACGACGTCAAAGAGACGATCCTGAGTTGCGCGCACTAATCGAGCACCTCGAAGGACGAGGGGGCACTGTCCCCCGTGTCTTCTCGAGAGCCCTGCCGACCTTCGTCCTCCGACAAGGTGTCCTTTACAAGGAGAACTTCGGAGACAACAGCTCGACATGGCTGCTGGTAATCCCTGCCGACCTTAGAGCGGAGATCTTCCAAGCCTGCCACGACGACCCGACGTCCGGACACCTTGGTTACAGCCGTACGCTGGCCCGAATTCGTGAAAGGTATTACTGGCCCAAGCTGCCGAAGACCGTTCACCACTACACACGATCGTGCCATGAGTGCCAGCGACGCAAGAAACCGCCGACGAAGCCGGCAGGTCTCCTGCAGCCGATTGTTCCCCCGACCGCACCGTTTCAGCAGATCGGAATAGATCTACTTGGTCCTTTCCCACCATCGACGCAAGGAAACCGATGGATTATCGTCGCCACCCCGCAGGGGCACCTGTGAAAGCAGGTGTTTGGAGAGTGGCGTCTCCACGGACCCCGAGCCA
>JAZHYW010024245.1:0-26715 GCA_037355805.1 Ixodes ricinus
TGACGCCTAACATCCCACTTCTGTTCATTGTGCAGCTCCTGCTCCTGACGTACGACGGTGGCATCACATCTACCCGCACGGAAACTACCAGCGCACCAGTCGAGGCGATAGAAGTAACTCCGCTGAGCTTCTCCGGCTTCACGTTTTGGGAAAACCACTGTGACGACGGAACTTTTCCAATCCCTCCCCTGCTGATAAGGCCATGGACAGCAGCTTCGGAAGCATCGACATCAATCGCGATTTCTACAAAGGCAGCGGAGCGCCGGTCGTCAATCAGTGGGCACGGCATCGACGCTACCAACATGACGCCTAACATCCCACTTCTGTTCATTGTGCAGGTGAGTAGAAATGACCTACCCTGCTCAATTAGGTGTAACAATACTTGTCTTGTTATCTTGCCGTGCCCACGGATGTGCCTAAAGCGTTTTTTAGACCTGATATTGCTTCTAAGTGGCGACGTAGAACGCAACCCTGGTCCCATGACCGTAGCGCAGGCTGAGACTCTAGCTAGGATTGAAACTTTTGTTACTCAATTACACGAAGGTCAAGCAGGTGTCGTGGTGCAGCTAAAAGAAATTACTGACGAGCAAAAACGCACAAGTGATTCATTATCTGCCCTCACCACACGTGTGACGACTATTGAAACTGATCTTGCAATTTGTAAATCCAAGGCAAACGCGGCGACTGAAATCGAAACGAAGGTCGAATGCCTTCTTTCTGAGATAGCGCTTTTGAAACGGCGCTCCGATGATGCCGAGAGTCGTTCCCGACGATCGAACTTACTCTTTTTTGGACTTCAGGACTCTGCTAGAGAATCGTGGGCGGAATCCGAAAAACTAGTTCTCGACGTATGCAGTGATAAACTAGGCGTACAGATTACCCCTGACACGATTGAAAGGGCCCATCGAATCGGCAGGTTTCATCCTAATAAAAACCGACCTATTATCGTAAAATTTTCTTTTTTAAACACAAAGAAACTGTGCTGAGATCATGCTCCAAGCTAAAAGACACCAACGTGTCGGTTAGCGAGGACTACCCAAAGAATGTTCAATTCGCCAGGAAAATGCTTCTACAGTTCGCCCGAGCCCAGGGAGGCCTCTACAAACTTCGCGTTGATAGATTACATCTGGGGAATAAACTTTTGTTTTCAATTACGAGACTAACCAAATCTGCGAGGGCGGCCCAAACGATTCGAACACTGCGTCAACAAACCTGCCACTTTGAAGTTAAAAAATGTCGCGATTAAGAAACCATTTCGTTCCCAATCTTTTTCAAAAAATATTTCAGTTTTGTTTACAAACATAAGAAGTATTGTTCGCAACCGCGATGACTTGTCCTCCGTCATTGACGCGGCGTCGGGTGACGTTGTTATTCTTACAGAAACTTGGCTTTCGAGTGTTATTCGCGATAATGAAATTTTTGATTGTGTTCAGTGTTATAGGTTTTATCGCTGTGACCGAACTGATAGGCGGGGGGTGGGGTTCTAATCGCAGTGAATGTAAATCTGGAATGTTACCAAATAAGTATTAACACCGAGCTTGAACTGGTTTGCGTGCGTTTAATCTCTGCCCATAGAAATGTTATTTTGTGTGCCTGTTATCGTCCGCCTAATGCGTCCACAACTTTTTGTTCTGCCCTGCATGATGCGTTATGCACAATTACATCTAGGTTTCCGTTTTCACCTTTATTTTTACTTGGCGATTTCAATCTGCCCCTGATCGACTGGTCAGGAGCATTCCCAACTACCACTTGCAATTCTGCAATTTACTCTGATTTCCTCAATCTTTGCTTGGATTTTTCATTAACGCAACTTGTTACTGAACCTACTAGAGTCACTGTGTCTTCGGCCACTGTACTAGATCTCATTTTCTCCTCTGACTCTAACCTTGCCTCTTCCATATCCTACTTACCGGGTATTAGCGATCACTCCATTATACATTTCTCGTTACTTACACCAATGTCTGATGCTAGTAAGTCAACAAAACATTTCTTTGACTATAGTAAAGCAAATTTTGGTGCTATAAATAACGAATTAGCTAGCTTCCTTGACGAATTCCTTCCTAATTTTTCTGAACGCTCAGTTGAAAGCAATTGGTCCATATTTAAAAATAAATTAGTATCTCTAATTAACTTATTCATTCCATATAGGTCCATCAAAACAAATTCATTGTCTCCATGGTTTAATGTAACACTTAAGCGCCTTAACAACAAAAAGAAACGTTTGTTCCGTTCTGCAAAGCTTTCTTGTAGTGATGCACGTTGGGAAATTTATTACGCAGCTGAGGATGTTTATAAACTAGCCATCAAGGACGCTAAACTAACATTTTTTAATGTGACCTTACCCTCCATGTTACTTAACAGTCCTAAACAGTTTTGGCGTGTTATGAATGGAAACAAAACGAATGATATCTCGCTCACTAATAATGGTGTTGTTATTCCAAATGACCATTGTGCCTCCATTTTAAATGACATTTTTGTAAAAGCGTTCTGTGTTGATGATGATTGCTGCCACCCTGTGTACCCTAATTATAACTTTTTGCCTATGGATCCTCTTGTAATTGACTATGACGGAATTGTAAAGTTGGTTGATAACTTAAAAACATCTTCGTCTTTTGGAGTTGACAATGTCACCTCCACACTCCTTAAGAATACTAAAAATAATATCGCAATTTACCTTTTTAAAATTTTTGAGCAATCTCTTGCATCTGGTGTATTGCCTGGGGAGTGGAAAATAGGGAAGGTGATTCCACTCCATAAACAAGGCGATAAACAGAGTCCTCTTAACTATCGCCCCATTTCCTTAATCAGCACACCTTGTAAACTTTTAGAGCATATAATATTCACTCATTTGGTTAACTACTTGGACTCTAATTCCTTCTTTTCTCCATCCCAACATGGCTTTCGTAAATCCCTTTCATGTGAGACTCAACTACTGACCTTCACTAATGATGTGCTTTCCATACTTGACCGTGGATCCCAGATTGACTGTGTTTTTTTAGATTTCTGCAAAGCTTTCGACAAAGTTCCTCATAAACGTTTACTCTTTAAACTCAGTCAACTCAATCTCGATCCTAACGTGCTGTCTTGGATAACATGTTTTTTAACTAATCGTTCTCAGTTCGTTCATGCTAACAATGTAAATTCTTCTATGAAACCTGTTACTTCTGGTGTTCCACAAGGGTCTGTCTTGGGGCCCCTGTTGTTTCTAATTTACGTAAATGACTTACCACTGTGTGTATCATCATCTATTAGCCTTTTCGCTGATGATTGTGTAATTTATCGCGAAGTCACTAATACTACTGACATCACCCTTCTTCAAAATGACTTACAAGCTGTGGCTGATTGGTGTGATTTATGGCAAATGTCCCTTAATACTAACAAATGTAAAGCGATGAATATCTCCCGTCGAATCACTATATCTTCTATTTACTCAATTTTTGAGATTCCTCTTGTAACTGTACCATGCTATAAGTACCTTGGGGTACACATCACTTCTAACATGTCTTGGAAAACTCATACTGACCACATTATCGCCAACGCTAACTCCATGCTTGGTTACCTAAAGAGAAACTTTAGGTTAGCCCCAGTGTCCCTAAAACTACTAATGTATAAAACCCTTGTCCGTTCCAAACTAGACTATGCCGCAGCAATCTGGGATCCGGGTCTTTCAACTCTCGTGACTGATCTTGAAGCCCTACAGAATCGCGGTGCCCGTTTTATATTGACTAACTATCATCGCACATCTAGTGTCTCAACTATGAAAACTAATTTATCACTTCCTGCTCTTTCTTTACGCCGAAAAATATCTCGTTTGTGTCTTTTTTATAAAATTTATCATTCCAATACTTTTCTAAAAAACAAACTAATGTTAAATCCTGTTTACATCTCGCCGCGCGTAGATCATCAATTTAAGGTCGGAATTCCTCATTGCATTACATCAGCCTATTATAACTCTTTTATTCCCAAAACATCTTCAGAGTGGAATCGCCTTCCCGCGCAATTAGTAGACATACCGTCCTCTGACTTGTTTAAAAGTGCGGTGACTGCCTACCTGTGTTAATATTTTTCTTTGTTTGTTTGCCTTGTTGTATAAATTTCTTAACTTGTTTACAAATTTTTTTAAACATTTTTAGTGCTTGGCTTCTAGTGTTTGTATATTGTTTGTATTTCAATTTTTGTCTTGTACCACTCCCCTCTGTAATGCCCCAGGGCCTTGAGGGTACTGAAATAAATAAATAAATAAATAAAAGACCTCGGAAGCTGGCTAATTAGGTCATCTAGCTCCTCATACTGCAGCTGATATCCCGGGGAGATGTACACTGAGCAGACGGTAATCACGCGGTTCAACAGCATACGGACAGCCACGGCCTCGAGAGATGTTTGCAAAGCCACTTAAGTGGGCGGGACCATGCGTTGGACAACCACTGCAACACCACCGGAAGCCACAGACACGTTTAACCTATCTTTTCTGAACACTTTGAACTGCCTAAGGATATTTGAATGACTTTCTTTAAGGTGCGTCTCCTGCAAACAAAAGGCAGCAGGGCGGTGTTCATTTAATAAAAAGGTGATGTAATCATAATTCGAAAAAAGCCCACGACAGTTCCATTGTGAAAAAACAGATATGACTAACGTTAGGCAGTTAGCTTTTCACCGGAAAGTCACAACCTTCGTGTAATGGTAGCTAGAGCAAAACTAGGCCAGTCATAGGAAGTAAATTTAGTAAAATTTGAAAATCGACACGAATGATGATTTAATGAACCTTCAAGAGGGCAGCTCCGACCAAACTTTTAGGGAAAAACAATTATAAATAAAGCCCCAGGCAAGGGAGTCGCCAGTAGTCCTGTGGGTGGTGTAGATGGAGCTGCCCCCTTCGACCTCCAAGGGCGTTGAGACTTTGGATCGAGGCCACTGGCGAGAAAGTCGCCTTTACTCATCTTTCTCGGCTGGTCTCTAAGGAGTAGGTAGAGCAATGGGAATGAACAAGATATCTTGGTGTCGTGAGGTTAGTGTAGTGTCCCAGGCTGCAGGATGATGCTCCGGCTCAGCCAGCGTACAAGCCTTGTGGAGTATAATTGTCACTTTGGTGCAACAATTGGTTTTTTACCCTTGTGCTTGCCCTTGGAGACCTGTTACTCCATGTCGTCTGGGTCAGACGCAGGAGTGGAAGATTTGGAACCCTCCTCCATTTGTTATGCCTCCTGGACGGAGGCTGTTTTTGCCTGTTTAGGGAGGCTCTGGGCACGAGGTAGAAAACCCCGGCCCCGACCTCCACCAGCCGGAGGAGCAGAGGTACTGGGCAGGCAGTCGCCTAACCCCACCTGCTCCTGCCCCTTGGGTGCTGGAGGAGTGGCACAACAATCGTGCCACTCCTTGGATGAAGAAGCTCCCTCCGAAGAATTCGGTCGGGAACGTGGTCCCCTCTCCTTGGAGGGAGACCGCGAAGCACTGACAGGTGCGGACGCAGCCGACCCATCGTGGGTAGGAGAAGCAGCCTGTGAACCCTCCACATGAGAGGGGACAGGCTGCTGCCCCATGGAAGAGGTAGGACTCTCGCTGGAGGATGTAGGCTTACCAGCCGAGAGTTAGCGCCCAGGAAGCTGACACTTCAGCTGGGGTGTTGGGAATTTCAGTGGCTTCTTTGCATCTGGGAAGGACGTCTGGGTTGCCACTGCCACCTTCAGTGGTGCAGGTCCTCGCTGCACCACCTGTGCAAAGCCGCCTTTGCGCAAAAACGCAAAGTGGCGACGCGCCTCTGGGTATGAGAGATTTTATTTAACTTTAAGAGTGATAATTTTCTTCTCATCTTTCCACATCTTACACGATCTGGAGTGAGCGGGGTGTGGCTCTTTGCAATTTACACAGGCTGTGCCGTTCGAGCAAGAGTCTGCTGCGTGGTCAGTTTTGCCACACTTAGCACATGTGGCTTTGCCGCCGCAGTTCTGTGAGCCGTGTCCAAATCTTTGGCAGTTGAAACACCTTCTGGGGTTTGGAATGTATGGACGAACTCTGCAGTAGAGGTATCCAGCTTTCACAGACTCGGGAAGTGTGGTGGGCTCAAAGATAAGCACTATTTTCCTCGTCTTCAGCTCTTGGCCGTCACGACGCAAGGAGATGCGCCTTGCAGCTACAACCCCCTGGTCAGAAAGGCCCTCCACTACTTCGCTCTCAGACGCGTCCAGAAGGTCGGCCTCCGAGATGACTTCTTGGATGGTGTTCAATGTCTTGTGGGGTGTCACAGTAACCTTGTAGTCCGACACATAGTTGAGTGCAAGGAGCGTAGAACTCTGGTGGCTGGTCTCATTTTTTACAAGTAAATCGCCAGATGCCAGCTTCTTAGCCTTAAAGTTCTTTCCAATCACACATTTGAGAACTTTTGCAACAAGAAATGGTGACATTTTCGATTTTGGTTTGTCACTTTCAGATGAAGTACCAAGAATTTCGGGAATCTAGGTGGAGTATGATATGTCTCGTGCGAGGGTGAAGCTTCGGTGCGACCCCTTTTCGGGGGCCGATCAAGGGAAGTTTTGTGCAGACCCATAGAGATGGGGGAGAAAATTCAGTGCCCGGGTGGACCGCCCACCACGGAGCCCAGCAAGGGGTAGGTAATGTGCCATAGCAAGAAAGGCTTGGCTGACACAATTAGCTCTGCCAGGGCTGCCCGGGCACTATACCCTAGTGTGGTTGCAGGGACAGTACATGTTTCCACTCAAGGTTGGCCCTTGCCGCCTAAGAAGGTGAAAAAGGAAGGAAGAGAGTGTAGAAGAAAAGAGAAAGAGGTGGGAGGAAAAGTGAAAGAAGGAAGAATAGGGTAGAAGAGGCGACTGATTGAATCATCCTGGTCGGGCCAAGGCAGGACACCCGTCTACGAGAAGCAGGGGCCGTAGTGGTGTATTGCTTCGCCCGGGGGCCCCGAAGGGTCCAAACACACGCCGGGCTCAGCTCAACCACCAGGGCCCCATTTTCCCCGGACACGGGTTAAGCCACGCACAGCCAGGCGTAGGTGGGCGAACCCACATGGCTCGGAATTCGTAGTGATGCCACTCACCAATCACCTACTATAAAGTAGGTGCCCCCTGCGTGCGGGTATGGTGGCCCACGTGGCTGGGTTCCGTGGTGACGCTACTCACCAAGCACCTAGCACCTAAGGTGCAGGCGCCCCCTGTGGGGCTCGGGGTCCGTGGAGACGCCACTTTCCAAACACCTGCTTTCACAGGTGCCCCCTGAGGGGGAGGAAGGGGGAGGGAAGTGTGGTTTCAAATAAGATCTACCAAAGGGTGGGTGGTCGACATTTTTAAATCAACTGATGTTTTAATATGCTATTGTCTAATGTCTGGTATAAACAAATCCACACTTAGTTTTGACCAGAAAAAACAAATTGGTGGTAGGAAGAATTGTGAGGCATGAGAGGTGGACAGTTGCATTAACGCGCACGGATGGAGTGGGAACGTTTGAAAGTAAATAACTACAAGGATATAATTAAAAAATGCTAATACTTCTTAAAAGCAAACTCTGGGTACAGCTTGCTTGTATTCTAAAGTAAAAGTATTTATTCAAAATATTTTTATTTTTCTACAAATTGCCAAACATGCCTGCTCGAACGACAAAAGGCAAAATTTGGAGGCCTGTTCCTCATGAAATAATGTAATCATTATTATATAATTTGAAGGTACTATTCTACTTTTATATGGATATTACACAGACAATAAATAAGGTACCTGAGTGATACGATAGTCGAGATATATTTAGGCAAACAGGAAAAAAAATTAAACAACGAAAATTTTTGACGGACATAAAAAAACATTTTCGATTTTTTTTTAATTTGTGTACCCTGTCATACTCAATTTCGGCATTCCTTTCAATTAAAATGTGTTGCATTATTTTATTGAGAAATAATACACAACTCTCCAAAGTAGGGTCCTTTTTCAAAGCCTACACTTAGCAGTGCCCTATACGAGAAGTGACTCTGTGTTCCAGTTTCAGAAAAATAACACACATCTTTGATATATTTTTATTCAAATGACGTCACTGACAAATAGCGCAATCGGTCACACACTAAAAGTGCGCAGAACCTATATACAGCTTTTTTATACAGCGTACAAAGATGTATATTAGAGACTAGTGATCCGAGAAAAGATGATGCAGTGTGAAGTTTTTTTTTTTTCGAGTATATTTTATATTGAAATAAAAGAAACAACTTCACTTCCACACACACAAATAAAGATATAATACTAAATTTGTTTAGATTAATTACGTATTTCCAGGGAAAAACGATTTCAGGTAAGCGGTGCAGCCGCGTCGGACTGTAAGAGCTTCGATACTCTCAGTGTACGAATGGATCGTGGCCAGCCGAAATATTTTATCCTGCGCGAGGACAACGTTTCGTGATTCTCGTATGGTGATCAGATAAAGAGTACAAGCTATCACCAAGTAAAATAGTAGGTTATATACCCCGCGAAGAATACTGTGATAAATTACATGTCCCTGCAATCAAAATGAGCAGTCCTTGGGGCATCGAATTCAGCATACAGAAAACGTAGGGAATAAACGGTGCTTGATAGGGTTCAGCCGTCCTTGTGGCACGAAGGACTAAATGTTCAACGTTTTTTCACAAATAGATTGTGGGTTGTCGTTGGCCCCTATCTGGTCGACAACCGAACGCCGGAGCCTGGGAACTTGTCATCGGTTGCCTCCGCAGCGAAGACGGCTCCTTTTATGCCCGAGTGCCTCGCTCGGGATCCAGCTGGAGGACATTGGTGAGAGCAGCGGCACACCCTTACGGGGGTCATGGGCTCTCAAGGGACCGCACGTGCGGAGGCGGAGCCGGAGGCAAGCTCTAGCGGCAGGCCGCGAAACTTGGAACCGGTCAGGCGCGCGGTGGCAGCGAGGAAAATAGGGAAGAACCTCAAAATACGGAAGGAGGAAAATTGGAGCCGACTTCTTCGCGGGCGACGGCCTACGGCAGTTTTTCGCTGATGTGGCGACCTAGACGTCTTCTCGCGCACGCCGGGTGTCGTGGTCCGAAATTAGGCCCCGGATTTGACCCTCGACGTCCACGTCCCCAGGATGCGGTGGGAACTGGCGCCGCTGAGAAAATCGGCTTGCAGTGTACAGTGGTGGCGCACCTCTCCCAGGCTTCCTTGTTTACATTTCCCCATCCCGAAGCCATTCATCAGAATGTGAGTGGAATAAACCCATTATCTTGAAAGCTATGCATTCCAGTGTCGCGTTGGTCCGTGGACAAAGAACTGGGAATCGGAATAAAACCCTTCAAGGACCAGACTCACCGCGCCCCCAGTAGATATAACCTGTTGCGTTGTATCCTAAAGAAAGAACTGTGAGGAGTCTAATTGGCCGTATTTGATAAGCTGGAAGCTGCTGTCCATGCGTGCAAGTGAGGCACTCCGAAAATGTGCTTCAGCATGCCATGAAGACTTAGACGCACAAAATGTACAAGGGCATTTGGCTGCAGGGGGACTGTAGAGATATAGGGCGTATCTACAAACATCGAAGTAACAGATATCTTAAAAAAACATTTGTAAGCCAAATTGCTAGGGAATTCCGTTGCATACGTGAAGCGCATTTGCACCACAAACGTTTAGCGATGCTCTCGCGGCGCTTTTTATCAGAGAGTTTTTGGCGTATTACGTTTACATTTGATAGATCTTTGAGCTTCAAGTATGCGCAGAGAACTTTGCTATCCTAATTTGTCTACTGCAAGCAGCTGCTCCTCGCGGTTGCACCAATATGCAGTCGGCGTAACGAAATGCAAATGTTCACCTAAATTTGGCCGGGAAGCGAAAGTGGTGTATGGGTCACGTGCAATCAGTTAACGTCACGTAAATTGTCGTGCTAAATTTAGCGTGGAAACTGAGTTTCTGCATACGTGATGTATCAATTTTGCCCCTAAATTGGGGGGGGGGAACTAAATTTTGTTAAAGTTTACCTGTCATAATTTCGTGCGACATCATTTTCCAGGTTTAATTTAGCAGAGAAAGTCAATTGGCGTTGATGTCATGTGACGGTGGTTTTACCGTATAATCTAGTTGAAAAAAAAATGATTGCATCTACACGTGGTGAATGATGTTGATTGGGGCGAAGCTCTGGTGGTGCTTGTCTGGATAGACGCTCAGCCGCAGCATGCCGAGCTTTTCGTTCGTTTTGATCCATGTCAGAAAGAGAATGTGTGGTATGGAACGTGGTTATATACGCATTTGAGCATTTGATCGCAGGGCCCTCTCGTCTATACACGTTTAGCCAATGCATGCAAAGTTTAACGCGATTATATAGGCATTTGACCGCAGCGCCCTCTCCTGTATAGACGTTGAGCAGCTACGTGCAACGTTTCATCCACGACAGACAGATGGGATGGCAATTGATGTGAGCACGGACGCCGGACGGACGGACGGACAAGGCTAGATCCTAATGAGCTTCGCCCCTAAAACGGAATTTGTGTCCAGGTTACGCGACACAAAGTCATGTCACCTCATTTTACTGCTAAATTAATCGGAAAAACTCACTTGTGTCTGAGGTGACGTGACGTCACTTTTGCCAATAGATTTAGCCATGAAAGTAAAGTCATGTGACGTCAAAAACATTACTTTACGAAATCTGGCTTCAACTAATCCTACTTCACTCAATCCGTCTTCAACAAATTTGGAGCAAATAGCTAAAAAATCCTTGCATTTTAATAACTGTAATTCATTACTGTTCACCTTTATACTAGTTTTCTGCTCGAAAAAAGGAAGTTTTGCACACCTTCATACACCGCGCGAAGGACTCTTTGGAATATTTGGTTGTCGAGGCAGAAGCGATGTTTTTGACGCTTTCATTTTTCATTTCATTTATTATCTCTCACGGCTCGAAGGCATTACAGAGAGGAGTGGAAAACAGCAAATGGAACAAAGCAAATAGCAATGAAAAAACAAAAAAATGCATAAAATAACTTCTAAAGATCATTTCCCTATTGAAAATTGCTCTGATGGGACTTCAGGATTTTTTTAAAGGGTGTGAAGGGGACTTCAGGAATTTTTGAGATGTTTGAAGAGGGCACCGATATTTCCTGGTGGGTTCGCCGGCCCCGTCAGAGGCTCTCCTGAAATGTCTGAAGTGCCCTTTACAATGCCTTGAAATGTCTGAAAGCCTGCCAAGAACTTTTCTAATGGGGTCGGGAAAACCTTCAGGCTTCTTAAGATGTCTGTGGGCAACGGCTTAGGTGGAGAAAACACATTTTGCAGGAATTAGAACGTAGCTGCCTTTTGTACGCGACGGGAAAAAAAAGTATTTGGAGAATGCCGATCGTATCTGTGTATGGTCAGATTTTTATTACTGCTCTTCTATCAAATACGAGTGGGCTCCTGGACCCGTCTGTCACTGCCCGGGTGTTCGGTCGCTAGGGAGGCCACTGAGGGCGACCGCCCCATTTGGAGAATTGACGAGTCGCGGGTCGAGTGGTGTTGGCCGAGCGGCGTTTTGAGGCGAACGCAGTCCTGTCCGCTGGAGGCGAAATCCGTGCAGCCATGAATAATAACTTAAAAAAAAAGCCGAGAGCAGTGCGTTTTCCAGGAACAGGGACTCATGCGGGAGCGACTCGTTTCGGGAACCGGTTACCCCACGGGATTTTGGCAGCGGCGGCGGCAACTGCATCACGTACTAAATCTACGAACAATTGCAGGCCAAAGCGGCAGAAAGCGCTGCGGGTTATCAAGGTGCTACAAAGCCTGGCCGTGATCGACGGACTGTGACTGCTGCGCTGGGCTACGATCAACTCATCAATTCCTGCCCGCCGGTGATTGGCCAACAACACTACGAGCCGTGCGCAACTCATCTTCAAAAGACGACTGTCTTCACCGTGTCCGTCATTTGGCAGCGGCGGCGGCAACTGCATCACGTACTAAATCTACGAACAATTGCAGGTTGGTTCTAATTTCCCTTGACTACTAGTATAGTGTTGCTCTTGCTTTTGCTGTCGCTGCTGCCAAGCCTAGCGTGTTGGTTTTGTTCATTTTCATTGTTTTTCTCTATGTCGAAAGACGTAGTCAAACTGTTGAATGAATTCAAAGATGAACTTAAACAGGAGCTCAAGATGTTCAGGGAGTCACTTGAGAGGGATATTAGGACAGAGTTACGTGATATACGTGCCGATTTAAAAGAGTTAACGGAAATAAAAAAAGGAATGAGCTTTATTAACCAGGAGCATGAATCAATGAAGCAGGCACTCGCTTTAATCAAGAAAGAGAACTCTGGCCTGAAGAAAGAAAACGCTGAACTGAACGATAAATGTGGTGAACTGGCCAGAGCGCTGAAGGAAACCGAAAACAGGTTAGTCAGCTGCGAGCAATACTCACGCAACAACAACCTCGAGGTGAAGGGAATCCCGAAAGACCAAGCCGAAAATGTCGACCAGCTGATAAGTAAACTCGGTGAAGTAATCGGCGAGCCGATAACCAAGGCGGATGTTGAGGCATGCCACCGCGTGCCGACTAGAGATAGGGAAAAGAGCAATATCATTGTTCGCTTCCAGAACCGTAATAAGCGTGACTGTGTCCTGGAAAAGGCAAAGAAAAATCGAATCTCGTGTTGTGACCTTGGCCTCTCAATGGAGGCTCCAGTTTATGTAAACGAGCATTTGTGCCCGTATCTGAAGAAACTGCTTGGGATGACGATATCTAAGAAACGTGAGCATCGTTGGCTATATGTGTGGGTTCGAAACGGAAAGATATTTGCAAAAATAAGCGGGCGACACCCCTGTTATCACGATTTCGAAAGAGGATGACCTGAGTCAGATTTGTTAAATAATGTTGGTTGTTTTCTGCGAGTGTACTGGATCATTATGGCAGAGAACCTTGATGTGTTGACGCCTGACCAATTGAATTTTTTATGAATAAAGGAGGTAGAAATACTTTCAATTTTTTTCATTTAAATGTACACTCTGCCAGAACCAAGGGAGATGACTTAATGATACTTTTTGATTCCGTTCAAAGTTCGTTTAATATTATTATGTTAACAGAAACATGGTATAAAGATGATGATGATTTTTTGTACTTCCTGGATATAACCATTTTTATTTAAATCGTGGATATGGACGTGGTGGCGGTGTCTCGATGCAGGCAAACTTTTCTGACCTCGAAATTCTTTCCGATTATTCTAACGTGACACAGAACTATGAAATACTTTGTGCTAGAAGAGAACGGGACATATTTTCTGTTTTGTATCGTCCACCTGGCGGAAACGTTGAAGTATTTTTAAATTTTTTAGAAACATTATTTTGTTTTGCAAATGAGGAAGGATGTACGCTCTTTCTTGGTGGAGATGTGAATATAAATCTGCTAGAGGAATCGCGTCTTCGAGATGACTTTCTTACTTTACTTATGTCTAACAACTTTTGTAATGTCATTGTCCCTCCCACTCGTGTCACAACCACGTCATCAACATTGATTGATGTGTTTGTGACTGATTGCGAGGAAAGTCTCATTAGTGCTGGTGTTTTAGGTTATGGTCTAAGTGATCACTTACCAATTTTTATGTTTATACACAAAACTGCGCCCCAGGCCGCTGAGCTTGTTAATAAAGATAAGGCACCCACTAACATGACCCGAAGTATAAATCCCACTACACTGGAACAATTCCGATTAACTATTTCTAGCACTAATTGGGACTCCGTATTCTCTGCAACAACTGCCAATGAAGCGTACAATGAATTTTTGAATATTTTCAAACATATTTACGACAAGTGTTTTCCGTATAAACAAATAAAACAGTTTGAAACAAACCGCAAGCCCTGGGTAAATAGAAAGTGCTGGAAAATGATTCAGAAAAAAAAATAAACTCTATAATGTCTTCCTTAAAACAAAAGCACCTGAGGACCTTGCTCTTTTTAAACAATTTAGAAATACATTGAACAATGCTCTGAGTCAGGCAAAACAAACCTACCTTAATAATTTATTCAACGAGTCATGCATGGATAGAACAGATGTGGTATGGAAACGGCTAAATGAAGTATTAAAACGGTGTCCCTCTAAACCAGCTATACACGTAATACAACGAGATGGGGTAAAATTGCAAGGAAAAGTTCTCGCTGAAGCTTTCAATAGTTATTTGACTAATCTTGTCAGTAGCATACATATACCTTCATCAATGGCGTATATGAAGCCTAGAAACGAACACAGCGCAGTTTTCTTTCCAACGGATCAAAATGAGCTAACTTTAATTATGTCATCTCTTAAAAATAGCAACTCCTGTGATATAGACGATTTGCAGATAAAACCAATGAAGCACGTTTTGGACGTTCTGTCACCTGTATTAACACACATTATGAACTTCTCATTGTCCAGTGGTATTTTTCCTAAAAAGATGCAAACTGCAAAAGTTATTGTTTTGTTTAAAGGAAGGAACAAAAATGAATATTCGAATTATAGGCCAATATCAATACTACCTGTGTTTTCGAAATGCCTTGAAAAGATTATTCACAATAGAGTCACAAGTTTCTGCACTAAATTTTCGATTAATTTCTGACTCACAGTACGGCTTTCGCAGAGGTCGATCAACGGAGTTCGCCTTGCTAGAGCAGAAGGAGTTAATTTTAAAGTCGTTTGAAGAAAAAAGTTAACTTTAGGCGTCTTCATCGATTTTTCGAAGGCGTTCGACCGTATTGACCATACTACCCTAATAAATAAGCTTGAATGCTATGGAATTCGCGGTGTACCTTTAAATCTTTTACAATCATACTTTACATTTCGCCAGCAATATGTTGTAATAAATGGACAGAGTTCTTCTGTCCTACCCATTAGAGCTGGAGTACCGCAAGGCAGCATTTTAGGTCCTTTGTTATTTAATCTATACATAAACGATATTGTTAATATCAGTAAAGCCCCATCCTTCATGATTTATGCCGATGATACCAGTCTATTTTTTTCAGGTACAGATATAGAAGACCTTGTTAAAGAAACGAATGCTTCACTAGAGAAGCTATATGATTGGAGTGAAGTTAACTCGCTAATAATCAACACGAGCAAAAGCTAAGGCTGTCCTTTTTAAACCTAAGAATAGACATGTTTCTTTCTCTTTTAATATTATCTTGGGCCCTTCTGTCATAGAAATTGTGCCAAACGTCAAAACGCTCGGAGTCTATTTTAATGAACAGATGTCTTGGGATTATCACGTTAATTATGTTGTTAAAAAGCTATCAAGAGTGCTTGGGAAACTATGTCAATTCAGAAATTTATTGCCTCGTCACATAAAAATGCTTATATACAGAGCCCTTTTTTTACCCCATCTGAACTACTGTAATTTAGTGTGGTGTACCACATCTCTGTCAAATGCTAACAAATTACACCTTCTTGAAAAAAGGCTGTTCGCACAATATTGAATGTTCCTTTCGATACACATACACCTCCATTATTTAAAGAACTTCGTCTAATCACTGTCCCTAACCTATATGAGTATACTCTACTAAAACGATATAGATCAGCCCTCCGTTCTAACGAGCCTTTCCTAGGACATATTTCAAACTTAACACCAAATATCCGGGTATCGGGTAACTGCACTGTATTCGTGAGGGGGAGCATTGGAAAATACCAACAAATCGCACAAATTACGGTTTCCAAATGCTAAGGTACAATCTTCCATTTGTTCTAAATACACTTCAGAAGCATAATTTGACAAATATCGAGAAACTGAATCTTAGTACAATTAGAAATTTTTTCCTGCATTAAAATTTTGCTTGTATTGTGGGGTCGTGTGTTCTGTATGTTTCAGTTATCCTAGAGGTAGTACGATTATTATTTTTAGTCCTGTCATGTACCTATATATGTTATGTGCCTAAATATGTTGTCATGTGCCTTATATATATATATATATATATGTGTGTGTGTATATGTATGTATATGCGTGTATATATGTGTGTACATGTATGTGCATATATACATATATGTATATATTTTTGCTGTCTTTGATAGCGTGATAAACTGATTCAATTCTTCAGGTCCTTTTTTTTTGCTTAATGTTAAAAGTTGAAAACTGAATATTATTATTTGACGAATATTTGTTGAGATGGTTGCTTGGAACGAGAGAACGAAACGTTTCCTTGTCTCTTTACAAGCAGCCATCTGATTCGTGCTCGGTGATCTTGACTTCTGCAGAATCATATCCCCTTTTCATTCGAACTACGCTAACCCCCAGGCGGATAACAACGGTTTCCTTGAATTGAGACGGCTTCCCCTGTCCACTCCGCATGGACTCGCCCTGACGTCATCTCTAGTTCTATCGCAAGCCACCAGTCAAGCGCCCCTCGGAAAAAAACGCGCGCTCGCGTGGAGCTATTAACTCCCGCGGCGACTGTGCAACTAAATGTCTGCAATAAAGTTTTAATATTATTTTGGACTGCATTTTCGTTTATGGTTCACAGTCATTTCGGCGTCTAAAGGGTTGATGGGCTAAAAGGTCTAACTGGTTGAAGGGCTGTGGGGCTAAAGGGTTTTTGCTATGGGGAATCCCTGAAGGGTTTTTCTATAGGCTATTTTTGAAGGGTTTTGAAGGCCTGTGAGGTCCCATAATCCTTCAAGGCTGAGGGGCACTTTAGAAATATTTTCAATAGGGTTAACACGTTAGTAATGAGACACAACATGGAATAAAACAAACAAAAATGAAAAGGCTAAAAAATACGAAAAATTACAACTCATCATGTAACATGTTAGTAGTGGCAATCTTAAATTTAACTGAGGCAGTGATTGTGACAATGGTTACGGGAAGGCAGTAATAGTCAATCGAGGTTTGAGGCAAAAAAGAGGCATTAAAGGTACATGTGCTGCAATAAGGGATCCCAACTTTAAATTGATGATCGGTGCGTGATGATATGTAAACTGGTTCAGAATATAGTGCTTGGTGTGGAGTAGGGTTAGAGTGATAAACCTAATGAAACAAGCATAGACAGGATATCTTTTAAAGAAGAGAAAGAGCGAGCAAGGATAGAGATGCTTTCATTAAAATGGTGCTAGCTGTGCGATGGTAGTTACAGAGTATCAAACGGGCGGAGCGGTTTTGAATGGATTCTCCGGCAAATGCAAGGGTGATATCAGGGCTCCAGATTGAGGCGGCATATTCTAGTTTAGGGCGAAGTAGGGCAAGACGTACACGCTTAATGCGTGCATGTCTTGATATTATAAAATAAATCTAACCCAAAAAAGCGTCTACATACATAATGATTGTCTACATAAACAAAAAAAATGAATGGTCCACGAGGAGCCAACGTGTTTAATCACGGTTCCAAAGGTAAAAACGAGTAAAATATAAAGTTTAAGTAAAAAAAAACAACATAAAAAAGTGAAAGCCGTTTACAACTCCCTGTAATGCCGAATTAGAGCGCAGCTCTTGAGGAGGAGGGAAGGCACAGGGGGTCACGTGACCTCGAGGAGAGGGGGGGGATTTTCCCCACAAAATTTAGCGGGGAAAATTGTCCTCTAAATTTAGCGGGGAAAATTTCCCGCTAGATTCAGTAAGGAAAATTTTCCGCTAGATTTAGCGGGAAACATTTTCCGCTAGATTTAGCGGGAAAATATTTCACTAGATTTAGCGGGGAAAGTTTCCTGCTAGATTTAGCGGGGAAAATTTTCCGCTAGATTTAGCAGAGAAAAATTCCCGCTAGATTTAGCGGGGAAAATTTTCCGCTAGATTTAGCGGGAAAAATTTTCCGCTAGACTTAGTGGGGAAAATTTTCCGCTAGATTTAGAGGGAAAAATTTTCCGCTAGATTTAGTGGGGAAAGTTTCCAGCTAGATTTAGCGGGGAAAATTTTCCGCTAGATTTAGCAGGAAAATTTTCCGCTAGATTTAGCGGGGAAAATTTTCCGCTAAATTTAGCGGGGAAATTTACCCATCATGCACCGCGCGGTTACGCCAACGGCGACGGCGACGGCGACGCCGCTCAAGCCGGAAACGGGCGCCTAAGAGCTGCGCTCTAAAAAGTGAATCCGTTTACAACTCCCTGTAACGCCGAATTCGAGCGCAGGTCATGAGGAGGAGGGAAAGGCACGGGGGGGGGGTCACGTGGCCTGGGGGTCACGTGACCTTGAGGAGGGGGGATTTTCCCCGCTAAATTTGGCGGGGAAAATTTCCTGCTAGATTTAGCGTAGAAAATTTTCCGCTAGATTTAGCGGAAAAAATGTTCCGCTAGATTTAGCGGGAAACGTTTTCCGCTAGATTTAGCGGATAAAATTTCCTGCTAGATTAGCGGGGAAAAGTTTCCGCTAAATTTAGCGGGGAAAATTTTCCGCTAGATTTAGCGGGGAAAATTTTCCGGTAGATTTAGCGGCGAAAATTTTCAGCTAAATTTAGCGGGGAAATTTACCCATCATGCACCGCGCGGTTACGCCGACGGCGACGGCGACGCCGACGCCACTCAAGTCGGAAACGGGCGCCTAAGAGCTGCGCTCTAAAAACATCATTTTGTACCTACAGTTTTCTGTGGCATGTGTTGAGAGCGAACATAAGAATGATGTACGGTGCACTAAAAGTATTAGCGTACCGAGGTTAATGAGTCTCACAATGCTGACCTTGAACTACAAAATATTTTACTGTCATGTAGCATGATCATGACGCGCCACGCTTCCTAAACTCAAATTCACGATTTATTAATCTTCAAAAGGCCACAAGTAACATGCAAAGATGTATATCAAGCGAAGATGATCGTTGTCTATATGTCAAAACTGTATTTCGGAAGAGTATAGGCATTTTCGATATTTGGCGCTAAACGCTCCCCATCATTTTTAACTGATTTGTCTCGGCCAATGAAATTCATCGTGTAAGCGACGGTCTTTTAACGGTCATGCTTGTCACTGACAGCCACTGCATGAAAAAGAGACGGGAAAAAGTCGAAGAAACACGCAGTACAGAACAAATGTTGCTCGAACTTTGTCAAAACTTTTTTCTTCTTCTTTATTACAATGATTAAAAACATACTAGATCAGCTATCTACAATTCTACTGATTTTTCGTCCCACTACTTGGTAAGTTCGAGTAACTTAAAGATTTAACGTATCAAGTTTAAATTGTTTTTGTATTTGGGTTACTTACACTGTACATTTCATCTTTATAAGCGGTTCTGCACCGCTTACCGTATTCATATTTTCTTTCTTCGTGTCCTTTCTCGTACCACCACACATGCATTGAGAAGGATATCATCAGTGATGACTTGCTGAACAGATTTTTGTGGTGACTGACGTAGGTTAGGGCGTCAACCTGTAGAATATAAACAAATAGAGTCGTGAAAGCGTTAGGCCAAGGGTACTCATCCTGACTGTGATTTAGGATTGATTTTCGACATCCCGTTTTGCCCATGTATACCTTGACCTATTTCCTACACACCTTTCCTTTAGAGAGGTACTGAAGCAATTGTGTATTTGAGAGTAGCCATTGAATTGTCTCCATTCTGTCTCCAGGATCACAAATATTATGATTGTATTTCAGATCCATGCGTTAGTAGCCCCCACAGCACTTTTAAACTATAGAGATGGGGCCCCTCGTTCCCGGGGAGTTCAGTGGGAGGAGACAATCAAGACGTAATATGCAGACACTTCAACAATTCCACTACTTCCGCATGCCTTACCCGAGAAAATATTAAAAAATACTGCACGCGTTCGTTCACCAGCGGCAAGCGGAAGGCAGTTGAAACCACTGAATATGACGTGATACGCAAAGTCTGTTTCAATTCTTCTCGCGTCTTTTTATACTTTAGCTACAAAGCCTCAACACATTCTACTTCAAAGGACAAAAATACGCTCGAATATAATTACAACTCGTTTTATTGAAGACCCTTTACGTTAAACCCACCTAATTTTTGAACACGACGTCTTATAGAGGGCATTCACTGGACGCCCTTTTTGGTTGCGTTCGTCACTACAAGCTGCTAACCTGGCAATCTTAATGATGTAAAATGAACGTGGGAAAAAAATCGGGACGCTCGCCTTCATCACGTGCTTCCCAGAAGCAGCCTCAGAAATGACCGGCAGTGAATACAACCTATACCTATGGTATGTTTCTCTTAAACATAAAAATAATTCAGCGGTTTTGTGTCAGTCCACAGTAGAGTCACAGCGATAGCTGGGTCGATTAAAGGGGTAGTCTGTAGGCATCGGTGTCGCGTTAAGGCAACGTGGGGCGCGTGAAAGAAAGAAAAAATCAACATTCGTAACAAAATAGTATGCACCCGAATTGAAGCGGAGGCAGGAAAAAACGAAATCACACAATATCAATTTTACTGTTTCATACTCTCCACACGATTTCTATCGCACAGGCCCGCGTTCAGCACGCGCTGTTCGCGTGTGTCAAATGTCGCCGGCACGTAACTCCACCATTTAGGAACGAAGTCGCTCCTCTCAACTTACAAATATATTTATGCACTTTCTACAAAACTTTTATGGAAAATGGTGTTTAAGACTATAAAAATTACAAAAAAGGCATCTACTTTTATGGACAATCTCTATGAGGTCATTCCATGCCAGAGGAGGCGCGGCTATTTTTCCATGTCTGGCATGTGTATTAAAAACTAGGTATAATAAAGAAGCCTATAAACCCAACACCTTTTTTATTTTTTATGCATTTTTGCATTCTGTTTTGCATTTTTGAAATTTGCGTTAAACTCATGAAGTGTAAAATTATAATAAAACGACTGCGTACAAAAAAGATGCATGTGGGCGCCTAATTAGCTAATAAAATGCCATGTCTTACAACAAAAAACTTAAGATCCTCCATTTTGCGTTCAAATAGTAGCTCCCAATATAATATATTTTAGAATATTACCTTATATTTATACAATAAATGAATTGCAAGTGTTTAATTTGCAAAGTATATTTTGGTTGTGTTTTAATTAAGCGATACATTATCCAGTTTATGCATAAATGCCGGTGTTGAAAGCCATTTCTGGATCTTGAATAAGACAGCGAAACCACCGCGAGCCGCCTCGAACTCGACGCAATGTACCTGGTTCTATCTCGAATAATCGATACATTTGACCAAGTGGACGTATATATAAGTGTAACCATTTTAAAAAAAACCGCAGGGAAGCCCTTGCCCGTCAAAGTAAAATTCCTCGCGAAGGGAGGCTCTGCCAGCGAATCAAGAGCCTGTGCTTGTATTGAAAAACGTCATAGGTATCGTGCTGAGTGTGGACTTGGTCCCGGGACACGCGGGCGGCATCGCTAACGAGGCAGCACACGCATACGCGCACGAGCACAGGGAAGACTTCTCAAACCCAGGGCTCTTCACCCCTTTCGCGTCGCCGGACCCAGACCTTGTAGAAGAAAGCTGCGGCCCGACCATAGGATCAGGGTCGGCTGCGAGACCTAACATCGCACAACCCTGCATGATTACCCAAGGGATTACCCAGAGGGGCGCAATTACGAATACACAAGGCCCGCACCGGAGCTGCGCTCACCAAGGACATACTAGCTCGGTAACCTAGCTACAAACCACGGAGGCGCCGCCCACCCGACCAGGTGCCATCAGAGGTGTCGGAGCACGCTGCACTTGTCGTCTGGACAACGTGCACCACCGGCGTAATACCGACGATCAGACACCTCCTTTTGGTATTGTACCGGCTTGCGAGACAAAAAAGCCGAACACCTGGGGTCACACATCTACACTTTACAGGCCTGGATCCCACCGGTTAACGAGGCACGGGCTAGGG
Source organism: Ixodes ricinus (assembly GCA_037355805.1). NCBI lineage: Eukaryota > Metazoa > Arthropoda > Arachnida > Ixodida > Ixodidae > Ixodes > Ixodes ricinus. The sequence goes on from JAZHYW010024245.1 coordinate 21,677, forward strand.
AGACGCTGCTCTCCCTATGGGAGTTCGCGCGCTCTACAGGAGAGCACCACTGAATGTGAATATTTCCACCCTACTTTCACCTTCCCCCAACAAGGCCATGACCCCATCCTTCTGAAAGTAAAATAATCATTATCATTATATAGATATGCGTCTGATCCTCATTGTCGGAAACGGCATCGAAATTAACTACATGCCCTCTTGCAATTCGGCCTACAAACCTGTTAGCACCTACTGAAATACGACTGGGAATAGCGAGCAAGCAATTCCCGCGCAACATAGCCGACAGATTTTGTAATGTGTGTCATTCGAACGCAGGAAGCAATACCTCGCTATTGGCTCACACTCATCCCGCGACGCAATCTGGTTTCTGGACCGGAACCAGATTGCGTCACGCGGTTTCTTGCAGAAAAACGGGCGTGCCGCGATATTTGATCTTGTTTTTTAAAAGGAAGATGGGTTCACTTAGAGCCCCGTGACTGATATTAAACATCAAAAACGAGATGAATAAAAAAATCATTTGACGCCTTTTTAATGGTACACTCCTTCAAATTGATGCGCTCGCTCCCCAAAGTAGTTTTTAATTCATTCCTTCCGTCTTCTGTGCTCCTAAACACATCGATGTCATGCTTGGTAAGAGCTAGAGAGCGTTCCCCAAACGCAATTTCTATTCATTTTCAAGGTGGATCAGTGCACAATGTGCAGTCAGCAACACGCCTCAAATTGATGATACTCGTCCTTCGATGCTACTGGTTGTTTGTGGATTATGTCATATTCTTTTTTCATTGATTTAATTGCGTCCCGACTAAGCCAACGCATGAACAAGAGCAAGCCAAACACCACGCCTAATTACGGCGTACTTTTTAAATTTGCAAAACCGAGGTGACGTCTCTTATTTTTGAGACCATTGCTTTTCAATTTGAACAAAAATATCAGTTTGTTGATGTGGCTGTCCTCAGAACGACCAATGTTTTTGCTGTTTTGTTATATTTTTGTAGGTAAACCTATTTGCGCATTTATTTATACGAGGCAGCAGTTAATCGCATAAAAACCTAAAGTATACTAATGTAAAAAAGTGTGATAACCTAAAATGACCAATTGTGCTTCATCCGTCTTTTTATTTTTTTTAAATCACATGATTATTGCTCTACTATGAATGCCATAAGCAACTTCAACATTTTATGTTGGCAGGACTAAGCACGTTTTTTTCTCGTGTTTCAAGAACGTGCTGAAATTTACTTTTACTTGGAGTTATTACCACGCGACAGCTGCACAGAAGTATATATTTAACTATAAAGCGATATATTTCTGAGGTAACCACGGGTCAAACATATATATATATATATATATATATATATATATATATATATATATATATATATATATATATATATAACTCGTTGCCTATGTAAACTAACACACGCATAATGAAAATTCGTCTCACAACTGGAACTTCATAGGTGTTCAAACGTCCTTCGAAAACACTTGGTCCCGTCATATAGCAATCTCCAGTCCTCTGAATGTCGTTTTCCAGGTGCGTGCGAATTATAATGCCATCAACGTGAAATGATCTGCAAGATAAAAAAGCAAATAATGTATATATGTGAAAACCCACAAAACGGTTGGTATGCAATCAGCACTGCAAGTAATTGCCGAACGTCATTTCACCGTACTTTTATAGGCAGCCAAATCTATGAGGTGACGAAATCGACCGTAAATCATCCTAGTCTCCATATAATGTGTTTGCCATGTTTTTGTACGTGTTTTGTTGTCGTTAAACCAATCATAAACAGAAAAAAGCCTAACGTTTAGCGCTTTTTAATATCCTCGATTGGGATGTTTACCTCGTAGCGCTGGCGCCGCGTGGACTTAAAATTAATAGAAGTGCAGTACACAGTAGAAATTGTTGCGCACAATAAGCGGCGTAATGCCAGTATGACAAAGGTAAAAATAGTGTTGAGAGGTAACCTGTTGGTGGCTTATTCCTTTACTGTATTTAATGAAGCTAAGTTAAGTAGTCGTATGTGCACGATGGTCTAAAATTAATCGATGTAAATCATCCGTACATAATATGATCTTGAAAACGTTCCTCCATCGCGCATCTTTGTTATGGTTAAAACAAGGCAATGGTCTCCAAACGTGTTGGTAGAAAAGTCCGGATTAGCAATCTTTCCCAGTCTCGAGGGCCGAGTGACTTGAGTAAACTCAAACAAATGGTCACAAAGAAAAAATTCTACAACAGCATTTAAATACAAATAGTTATGCAAGAAGTATGTATACTAAAATCCCTATGATGGATGAATGTAAACACCTATATGTGAAATATATTTAGCTAGTATCACATTACTCAACCCTTGTGGTTAAGAACATTCACGAGGTATAAATAAAAGCGCATGATATCTTCGTCACATTTCCGCAGTGCTAGAAAAAACTAACTAAAATGATAAAACTCATCCTGACAACATGCGATATCCCTGACAAAGGACACTGAACGCAAAGCACACTCTCGAAACAAAGAAACTCGAACAACACAGTGATAGCCTATCGCGCTCATCGCGCCACTCGACGGTCGTCAGTGAAAGCTCTTGCGGAGCTTTTGATACGCTCGAAGCTATAGACGGTGCCAAGCCTGTCCCTTCAGTAAATAGAATATGCATCGACTTGTTTTATTTTGCCATGACACGCAGCGCTAATGGCCGAGCCTTTGTCATGATGATATTGCAGCAGAGGCATTTTGAATGCCATACGATGCAATACAAACAAGAATACTTAATCACTCGTACAATTACGTGCAAATTATAGTATTACTGTAATATCGATATGAGGCTGGTTGACATTTGTTCTATCACTGGCCATCCAAAACTGGCAGGCTACATTGTTAACTTCGCGATAAGCCCCGGTTGTGTTAAATAACTGAAGGAGAAAGGCACGAAATTTTTTTTTTCGAAAAGGTCGGCTACTTTGCACCGTTTTTATTCACGAAGCGCATTACAAGCTGCGCGAAAGTTTTCTTACCTCCACCTTACGGTTACTGGAACCAACAAAATTGACGTACTTATCCGCCAAGCTTTAAGGGCCGTCTTCAAAGTACCGCAGAGCGTTTTCTTAGCTTAGGACTTCATGACATGGCGTCCGAGCTAGTGGAGGCACACCACAGATGCCAATATGAACGCCTCTCGCGCTCTCCCACCGGCCATCAAATCCTATCGCATTTGAATCTTAGTCCCCCCACAGAATGGACCCCTAAAGAAGCCATTCCACGAGAGATACAATAGCGCCTGGTAGTAGCTCCCCTCCCGCGAAATATGTACCCTACATTCCACGAGGGTCGTCGACACAGTAGAGCCTCCACTCATCATAAGCTCTTTACTCATCCGTCGGACATCTCAGTCGTAGCGGTTACCCCCACGGACCAAGTAAAATTGGTGCCACGATTTTTACTTCTTCCCGGAGAAGGCGGATGAGGCTGCCATTGGGCTTGCCCTCACCGCCGCACCATGCCCCAAGGTTATCGTATCCGACTCAAAATCCGCCATCCTGAATTTCGCTAAAGGTTACATATCTGCCCCGGCCCAAATTATCCTAAGAGCGAAGCCTTTTAATTCGTTTGAATCAAATATGAGCCTAATCTGGACGCCAGCGCGCGGGACTCTGCGGAAACGAGTTAAATTATTCCACAGCCCGAGGATGCACCGTCCGGGCGGGATGTGCCCAGTACCGAGATCACGAGGCTCGTTCAGCGCGCGACAGGCTAGTCGCCTTCTATGACAATATATCTCCTTACCGTCTCTCCCCCGCCTTTATCCTCCTGCCACCCAATCCCTCTCCAGGGAAGAGAGTGTTATGTGGCGCCAGCTACAGACACACTCCTTATCCTGCCCTCACGTCCTCTCCCATATCTACCCATCCCTCTATAATCCCACCTGCATTTGCTGTTGCGGCAGGGCTACCCTCTCCCATATATTATGAGCTTGTTCTTCTGTCCCACCCTCTCCCTTCCCCTCGGAGGAAGGGTGGGACGCTGCGCTACGCAGATCAGACCCGACCACCGAATTACAGGTGCCCCCTCGGGCTACCGAGGTCGCCGAGGCCCATGAGCTCCTGGCCACCACAGGTCGGCCTTTTGAGGACTCCTCGCTCAAACTCACGATCACCATTTTTTCCGCAATCAGAACACGCGCCCACTCACGATCACGATATATTCAAAATAGGGTCATCACACGGACTCACCTTCAAGTTTCAACACAAAGCCAAAACTCACTCGCCGTCATCATCGCGGTCGTCACGCTCACAGATCATTATGGTCATCACGCTCACAGGTCGTCACAAATCATCAGACTCACAGGTCATCAGACTAACAGGTCATCACACCCACAGGTACTCACGGTCCTCACACTCACAGGTCATCACGGTCCTCACGGCACTCACACTCACAGGTCCTCACATTCACAGGTCACCACGGTCCACACGGCACTCACACTCACAGCTCCGCACGGTCCTCACACTCCCAAGTCATCACGGTAATCACACTCACAGGTCCTCACACTCACAGCTCTTCACGGTCCTCACACTCACACAGGTCCTCGCGCCCATCACACTCACAGGTCTTCACACTCACGGGTCATCACGCTTACAGGCTGCTTTCTTTGTGTTTTTCTTTTGCTTCTCGCAAGCCGTTGGTTTGTCTTCGCGTGAGTCGTGCGCCGGGAAACTACCCAAAACAGTGAACTTCTGAACCGCTTATCCAATTTGAAAGAAATGTACTATGTTAATGTTTATGTTCTGCACATTTCTACCACATTTCGTTAATCTGGATGAATTACGAAAAAAACTGAATGCAAGCTGACGGAAGTGGGTGTGTTCAACTTTCGCCTGCTCTCAAGGGGGCGGTAAAACACAAACGCGCCTTCAGACAGGTTGCACAGTTAACTCCGCAGTGGTTAGAGCAGCGACTCGCTGTGCATACCTCACTAATTTGTGCACAAATAGACGATTACTACACATATCACCACCATTTTTTGCCACCCACACGTTCTTCTACA
>JAZHYW010024246.1:0-15002 GCA_037355805.1 Ixodes ricinus
CGTCCCAGCTCCAACAGGTTGATTAAAAAAAGTTTCACAGAGAACCGGAAGCACTCTGCGCGTTCACTGCGTAATTCTCAACATGGCGTCGCTTCGCGTATCGTGGGGCTCGCGGGGACGGCGATGGTAGCGGATGACGGGCATGGAACCTCTACTTCAGAACTGTCGCTCGTGGTACCGGCGAAGTCTGTCTTCCTTGGAAAGAGAAAATTTGAGAAAATTTGAACCAATCAAAAGGATTGGTATTCTTCCCCTACGACACGCCCGACCACCAAGCCGATTTCCACGAAGACGTCGCCGAGCCGTCGCCGTCTTCTCGTGGCTGAAGACATTGCCCGAGCAAACGTCAAGCACGAATAGCGTACTTCGAGGTGAATATACGCGCGTACGATTTCTTTACTAGCTGCAAATATGGCCAATGCGTGGTGCTGCAAAACTTCGACCCGGGAGAGCTTTTGCAAGAGAAAATGAAAATCAGCAGCAAACTTTCCAACCCACTGTTGACCGGCTGGCTGCATTATTAGTAACGGAATTTTTTCCCCAGATGCTCGGTGGAAAGACGCCCGCTTCACACGCTGCGGGAACGGATTCAATCCCGCGTGAGTGACTTTGTTTTACATTTTGTGATATTTACATTTTTGTTTTTACAGTTATCACTGAAAACAAAAATGTCGACGAAACGTCGCTGAACTAAACGGTATACGATTTCCTTTTTGACAGCTGCGAACTCAATGTAATCACTTTCCACAAAATGCAACGAGCGTTAAATTGGGTAGCGTCCGCTTTTCGAGGTGCCCGTAAATGTCCTGCACAAATTGCAGCCAGCCATTCGTCCCGATCCCTTTTATCTTTCGGGAACTTGTGCAGACTCTGCCGCACAATGCCACTTTTTTTGGACGCAGGACATGTGAGGCAGCTCTTCACGCAACATCTTAGGAGTATTCTTTTCGCAGCCGATCACGGAAATTCATCACGGGCACTCACTACTCATGTCCAACTCTTGAATGTAAAAAACAACTCATTTTGAACTGCAGAATAGCGAGCGGAACAAGCATAACTGCAAAGGAATCGCCACACGGCATACAGTTCCCCGCTACACATGTCGTATGCTGCGCTCAAAAAAAAAAAAAAAGCGGTGGGGAAAAAACGCACGGTAGGGTTTAGCCACGTGAATTCCGCCAATCACTCTCTCGTCACTTCCCCGACCTCCATGCAAGGGTTTCGGTTTCGGATTCCAGCAGTTGCGTTTTTTGGTTTTATTGAAAATATACGTGACTGTGTTGCAAAATATTAATGAGGTAGTCTTCCGACACCATAGCCAATGGCCTGGCAAAAACTGAAAAAAAAAATTTCGGGGGGAGTTTGTGTTTCTTTAAGAAAGGTGAGAGGATAGCCCCTTGTGGTACTCCTGTTTGTACAGGTTGGGGTGGTGAAGTGTAGTAATTAATTTTGGTTTGTAGAGATCCTTGTGTTAGAAAGTTGTTAAGGTAGCGGTAGAGGGGGTGACAAGCAGCTCGAACTGAAGCGATTTGAGATAGTAGTGCCTGATGGATAACGTTGTCACACGCATTCTTAATGTCAACCCCAACGATTGTGCGTAATTGAACCCAGCTGGGTTGAGTGTACACGTCGTCGTTGATTAACACTATTGCGTCCTGGGTGCAGAGATGGGATCGACAGCCGACCTGAGATGGGGAAGAGGGTGAAATTGGGAGGAGCGCTAGGCATGTCTCTCTTGAACCATGCGTTCCATGAGCTTGTCTTTCCGCGAGGTAAGGAAGATGGGTCTAAGGTGGGGGATAGAAGTAGGGGTTTGCAACGCTTCGGTATAGGAAGTACCGTGGTCAGGCGCCACGAGTCCGGAAGAGCTCCCGATAGCCAGGAGCCATTAATAATACTCAGCAGATTAAAAAGGTGGGTGTCAGGTAGGTTTCTAAGTAGGGGATTGGCAATACCTTTAGGACAAGGCAAAGTGCTACGTTGGAAGGAAGGAGAACTCGATGAAGTTCAGATAGAGCGAAAGTAGAATCAGCATCGGATGATGTATTCCAGGAGGGGCAGAGAAGTGGGAGGAGGAGTGGATATGGATGGAAAGTAATTTTGAAAAAAAGCAATTTCCCTACTCTGCCGGTGTTTTGGCAGTGTGTAGTTGTAGTTTCGTGAGAGTATGTGTGGCTCGGCCCTGGCCCAGCATGGATCTTAGGATGGCTCAGGGACTGAAAGTATGTAATTGGGTGCTTAGCTTCTCACAAAGGTTAGGCCAATTAGTTGTTGCTAGCTGTTGTGCGTAATCATAAGCCTCTGCCGTAAGTTTAGTGATGATTTTGTGAAGGACTTTGTTTAACTTACGTTGTTTTTTATTTAGTAATTAGTTTGTATTTTGTCCCAGAAGCCAACCAGGTGGTTGTCCACATGAGGGGTTTCTTCTTTGAGAGCGATGCGTTTCGTAGTCGCTGAAGAAGCTCAAGAAAGAAAAATTAAGCAAAGGGTGAAATGGTTCGGCAGACTTGTGACGAAACGGCAATGGGTCAGGCGAAGCGTCTTGATTTACACTCAGAAATCAATGTTGGCAGAACACCACTGAAAAAAAAGAGGTCAAGATAAATCTGTCATCAGCACAATCAAAATAAATGATGACAGAATTTGGATTCCTGTATAAGTGGGCTGTCAGAGAACCATGTGTTTGTCAATGAATTGTTGGGGTACACCCAAAAAGGGGCTTGGCCAAGGAAAGTGCGACAAAAATTCGAAACTATAAGTATTTTGTGTATTAGCATTTTGTATAAATATACTGTCTTATTACTCAAATACCGCAAAACCTAACACACCCTTTTCAAAACCCTATCATGCAATATTGATGCTCGCGTTTTGTTCGGCACGATGCCTGGAGCTGGATCCGAGTTGAAGCCGAACGCCAAAACAGCACTCTTCTCTAATGCATGTTACGATTACGTTCCCATGCAGCAATGGCGGGATCGAAGACTTGGCGCAGATCCTACTAGATGGCGAGCCCTTTTGAAAAATATTTTTTTTTATGAATCCGGCATTGTAATTACGGTAGCATTCAGGAACCTTCAGGCCATCGTTAAAAGTTTCTCGTCATCTCTCTGATAAAACTTAAACTGAAGAGTCGTGTGTATTGAGACCATGGACGAGATGCAACACTATTCGCAGAATGTGCTTGCTCTTGGCAGATATGACTTATAAAGAGTTTGCGAAAATCGGCAAAAACACTGGAAATGCAGTTCTTTTTTTTTGCACAAAAGAATCAACTTGATGAAGATGATGGCTAAATATAGGCGTGCTCTGTGAATGTGCCCTGAGCAGCGATATTTTTGCCCAGCGGCGTTCGATATTTGCATTGCGACAGAAGAGAATGCTGCTGCTTCATGCTCTACACTAAAGTACTAATGACAGCAGCTGTTTGATTAAAAATAGGTTTAGAACGGGACGTAGTTTTTATTTGCACGCCGTATTCCTGTCTACTCTGCAGCCTATCCAACCTTCTCAGGTAATTTTCTCTCCCACCTTTACAAATGTGTTTCTCGAAATATTATTTCTAAATAAACTTAGTTATATCTAGGGCCACTCCATGAAAAATTGGCGTATATTCATTCTTGTGTCATGTCGTCCTGTATGTGCATATTCTCGATCCAGCGTATGCAGTGTATTCTAATATTACTAAAGCATTTGCTCAGGTTTATCACACACTAATTCTGGGTAAACTCTGAACTACGGTCTATACACCCTGCACTCTTGTCTTTCCAATAGTTATTTCTTTCGACGAGTGAACTCTGCACAAATAGCGGGTTGGTTTTCTGTGTACTCATGGTGTTTCTGAGGGCATCAATCTCGGCACTTAACTATTTTTGTCATGTTTGTTTATTTGTGTGTTGAATTGCCATTATTTCTTGATGTTATTTGAAGTAGCCTAGAAGACGGAAGCGAGTCGAGTCATAGGAGCGTGCTGGGGTAATTTGAATCAAGAAATTCGGTTACTGGCGCGTATAAAAAAACGGTCTCCGAAGTTCGGTTTTCGGGCCCAAGTAAAGTGCCTTTATCGCGCCACACCGGGCCAGGCCTGCTCCCCTTCAAATTGTCAATGACGGTTCCTCGAGAATTCCTTGAGAACGGCTCAATGTGATGAATGCATCGGGCGAGTCATGGTAGCGAGCAACATTGAACGTCTTGAGGGTCATAAGACCGGGTCCCTTTGACTCGGCAAAGAAGGGCTGGGCTTATACCAAATAAAGTTCCAAGAATCTCTGGACATCGCTGGAACGACAGATGGTGCCACAAAAAGTAATTTTTCATCGCATAACTGGGTTCCGAGACTTTCAGGCTGCTGCACTCGCTGGTTCAACCGAGGCAGGTCAGTGAAGTTACGTATGTGCAATTGACAAAAACATTAGACAATCATAACTCGCCGAAGCGTTTCAAGGAATTAGAATGAGGGAAGTTGTTTTAAATGCACCGCAATGAACGTGAGACACCAACTGAATTCCTAGCATTACTACAATCAGTCATTTGCAACTGCGAGTATCAGAATAAAGTCAATGCTAGCGCATGTTCGTAGCTCACGGCTTTTATCACTGGACTTTAAGATAAACGATTGAGGGCGCGTCTCGTCCAAGAGAAATAGATACCGATCGACATTGCACTAAGATTGTCGGATAGCTTTCTCTGAGCGGAAGATGTGTGCCGCCAATTGAGAAGAGCCGATGAATCTCCCCTCGCAGTCATCCAGGTGACAGATCTACGGAGGATTGCTCGACAATTGTTCCGTTGCGGGAAAACAAACCAAGTTAAAGACCAGTGCCGGTTCAATTCTGAAGATTTCAGAGCGTGCGAAACCATGCGGCACATTGCCAAGTAGTGCAGGAAAAGACATTCTGGCAAATCCCGATCAACAAGGAAAGGGACGATGCAGGTAATCATCAGGGTTCATTCCGGTTTTGATAGAGATGGTAAATTTTAGGGATGTCAGATGGAAGGCACATGAGGGGAGCTCCAAGTAGTCACTGGTTCACAAGTCACCTTACTTGACGCTCACACTTGACATCGCCTAAGAAAAGTGGAGCTGATCGAAACTTCGTACGGACTGCAAAGCTTCAGGCGAGAGCTCATCAAGGTCAAGGGCCAATGTGATCTTAAGGTTGAATATCAAGAAAAGAAGTGCAATCTAAAGCCCATTTTTACTAACACAAGCCAAATCAACTTGATGGGGAGGATCTGGGTTAGCGGCCAGAAATTGAATCTCAACAACTTGTTTGTCGCTCTTGTGAAAACAAAAGAGATCCTAAAGAGGCTGCTGACTAAGTACGCCGTACTGGTCAGAAACAAACTTGGTCGTGCACAAAGACCAAGGATCGACTCCACTTCAAAGAGAATGTCATCCCGAAGTTCACTCGGCCAAGACCACTAAAGCTTGCATTGCGCTAAGCGGCAGAGTCTGACTGGAAGAGACAAGTAGACAGCGGCGCATTGACTCCAGTAGAAACAGCGCAGTTGGCCCTTCCGATCGTCATTGTCTCAAAAACGAGTAGATCCAAGAGGCTATGTGGAGATTTCAGTGTGGTTGTTGAACCTCAGTTGAATGTCGCGCTGTGTCCATTCAAAGGAACTTTTCTCAAAACTCAAGGAAGGGTGGAAGTTCTCGAAACTCGATCTGTCGGAGGCATATCTTTAGATGGAGTTGGATGATGATACAAAGTATCTCGTCCTTAACACTCACCAGATATTGATCCGGTTAACCGAATGCCTTTCGGCATTTCATCAGCACCTGCCATCTTCCAGCACACCATTAAACAAGTAACCAATGGCCTGGAAAGCGTGGCTTGCTAATTGGACGATATAATCGTCGCTGGAAAAACTGATCAGCAGCACATCAAGAACTTGGAGCTCTTGCTTTTATGGCTCAAAGACTATGATATCACGCTAAAAAAAGAAACGTGTTCGTTTATGTGTTCAGAAGTTGGGTATTGGAGTAACCTTCTGTCGGCTGAAGGAATACGTTCTTTTCAAAGGAACCGTTGGTGCCATACTGAACATGTCGGCACCGTCTAACCTACCTGACCTACGGGCATTTTTGGGCATGGGTAAGCAATGCGCAAAGTATTTGTTCCGGTTGACCGACCTCGGCGCGCCGCTGAATTTACTCAAGAAGAATATTTCTTGGTAATTCAGATTGCCTTGCGTAGAAGTCTTTGAAGATATAAAATCACGTATAATATCCCTGCAGACTCTTGTTCACTTCGGCCTAAGCGAGACAATCTACTTCGCACCTGAAGCTTCATCAGTTGGCGTCGGAGCGGTCATTTTCCACACTATAAAAGGAAAATAACGTCCAATTGCGAATGTATCGAAAACGCTAACTTGAGCAGAGAAGCGATAAGCCCAGATTGAGCGAAAAGCACTAGCCGAAATATTTGGCGTAAAGATGTTTCAACGATATCAGTTAGGGAGGAGGTTTGTCTTATTTGCCTCGATGCCCAGATTAAATTATGTAGAATCGTGCTTTTGCTTATACATAGGTCTCTCTGAGGCACGTGGTGATTCCATCTGTCCAAATTTCGGGTGGAGACAATGCATCCGCAACTAACGGCACAAAGCACGGGCAAGTGTACAGAACACTGCCCGTGCTCTGTACACTTGCCCAAGGAGCGAAGTGAGCACGAGCTCTTAGCATTTAATTCCGGTGCGCGAGCACTGCCTTGGCGCCTGCCATGGCTTCGGCCTCGCGTGCCTAGCATTCGTCTTGCTCCAAGTAAGTGTAAAACCAAGCGTAGTTTTGTTTTTTAACACATCAGCCGTATCGATTGAATTTCGAGGTGATTATACAGATCACAATCCATCGGCAGTTAATTTCGGACCAGTGAAATTAATTTCTGTGACGGCCGCCAACACACCTCAAAAATGGGCCTTAATTCTACAAGAGTACTGATATGACCCTTAGTAATCTCCAACAGCTCAGTTTGGAAACGCGAGGTGGGTTGTCACGACTTCTTCATAAACCTGATGCAGAGTTCGACGAGGAAAATAAGCCTGGAGTGGCCGATTTTGTGAGCTTCATTTCTTCAAACATTATGACGATTTTTGAAGAAAATTTTACCAACCATTCAGTCAGGACATCCGACATCGCGGCGGAGACTGTTAAATACAAAACAATTTCGAAAGTCTACACCTACATCTTGGAAAGATGGCCACCTGTTGAACGTAACGTTGGAACGGAACCATACACATTGAGACAGTCGAAACTCGCTGTGGCAAACGGCTGCCTAGCTTGGGGCTTACGCACAGTAAACCCTCCTAGGTTTTGGCGGAGTTTTCTGGATATAATACATGGCGGAAACTTTGGACAATCAAATATATATATATATATATATATATATATATATATATATATATATATATATATATATAAGCTTGCACGAAGATATTAAAGCAAAATTTTAGACCTGTGAAGCTCGGGCTTTATCCTCTGACAGAAACTAAAACATTCCCTTATACTACTTTGAAATACCAAAACGACCTTGTTACCAGAACTACATATCGATTTCGCGGAATGTCAGAACACCATGTATTTGGTGATGATTGACGCGTAGAGCAAGTGGCCTGAAGTCACTTTGATGCCGTCTCCAAGAGCTCAGCGGACAGTGGAAGCATTCTAGGAAGTATTCTTGTTCACGGGCTGCCAGAGCAGGTAGTGAGCGATAATGGACCACAGTATAGTAGTATCATTTTTAAGAATTTTTAGAAGTACAAGGAATTTGACAGGCCTTAAAACCACCGTACCACCCGCAGCCAAACGGCTTAACCGAAAACGTTGTGAGAACATTAGAGTGTGTCTTCCAGAAATACAAGGGAAGGAAAAGGAAGGACTGAGACAGTTTCTCCCCAAGTATAGTGTGACACCACATTCTACGACGGGACAACACCCAAAGCGAGATGCTAAACAAGCGACACTGCAGAAGGACGGTAGCTTTGATCAAGTCAGACCAGTCGTCCGAAGGTTCTCGTGGACGGGCTTGCCAAAAGGACAACTACGACAAAAGAAGTCGTGACCAGACGTTTCAGATAAATCAGAAAGTCTGGACGCAGGAAAGTTTGAAGAAGAACCACAGGATCAAAGGTAGCATCGTCAGCGAAGAAGGTCGGTTTTGTTTGAAATAGTGACTGAAGATTACATGCGACACCGGGTACACGCAGATCAGGCCTGGAACCAGATATGCGAAGAAGATTGGACACGCATTGTACGCCCCAACGACGGTGGAGAACTTTTGCTCAGTTGATCCGCCGCAAGTAGAAGCAGATGCATCGCACACGACTCTGGAACAATCAACTCAGGCGTCCGTGTTCACTGCGGTCCATTGGTATCCGGCCGGACTACGCAAAGCACCTAATGTGAACAAAAGGTAAGGGCGCAAACAGAGCTGGTGGTGGTTAAACATTTCGAAAAAAACCCGAGACTGGGACAAAAAGGGACGGACAAACACAAAGTCTCAAACACAGCTGAATTTTATTTGACAACGAAAGGTGCTTTTATAGGCGTCAAATCCTACACAATTCAAAAGAGACGAAGGAGAGAGAGGGAGAAACCTACACAAAACAAAAGAGATGAAAGAAAGAGAGGGAGAATTGGGGAAACCCGTGCCACAAGCAGTACAACAACAAACAAACAAACAAAAAACATTACAATAGAACAGAGTAGTAGTGGGTTCGTTTATACAAAAACAAAAGCAAAGTAGAAGGACTAAAGTGCATTAGCCCCCAAAAAACCCCATAACAGGAAGGACGCAAAGAACAAACGACCAGGAAACAATAAAGCGAATTGACTTAAAATCGGACAAAGGCCTCAACCAACAATTGACAAGACGCGCAGACATCAAATTTGTAGGAACTTTCTTTGTTCCTTATCTATTGTGAGGGATGGCTTATTTACCGCATTTCCATGATTCATGATTGTTATAGATTCTTTTATCAAACGCTTGCGATCATCCTTTTCTGATAAGATGACCGTTGTTGAGTCCCAGTTAGGTAGACAATTATTGCATTCAACTACATGTTTTGATACTTCCGAATAAGGATCTTTGTTTTTGACACAACGCTTGTGTTCGGTGAGACGATCGTTTAAACAGCGCTTGGTCTGTCCTATGTAGCATAATCCGCAATCAAATGGGATCCTGTATACTACTCCCGACACGCAACTGACCTCTTTTTCCTTGTGTTTTTTAGTGCATCCTGCTCTGGCGGAAGCAAACGGAGTCAAACGATTCAGTCTGTAATCATTGCTGAAAACCGTGCTAATACCATACTTATTACCAATGGATTTAAGATTATGCGAAATCTGGTGAAAAAACGGAAGAACTACACGCTTAGTGGGTTGAAGAACACTTTGGCACTTTTTCTTGAGGGAGATGAGAAACAACAACTGATTGAACACGTAATCTTGAGGGTACCCAGCGGCTTTAAAACGGTCAAACAGGCGCTTGAGAGCAGACTCAATAAAGTGGGAACATGATTTTTTCAGAGCACTATTGACCAAATTGCGTACTATGCCAGCCTTTACATGTTTCGAGTGACAACTGTGAAATGGAAGGAGAGGTTTTGCATTTGGCTTGCCGTATTCCCAGCACAAACTAGATGGATGTTTCAGCTGTAGATCTAAAAATTGTAAGGTACCCCCTCTGGTCTATCTACAGAAAACTTTAATTCTGGAGAACTGTTAAGAGCAGCCTTCTCAAGTGATGCCGCTAAACCAGAATCAGTACTGCAAACCAAAAGGTCGTCGACGTATCGCCTTACAAGAACGTCGCTAGGAGAACGGTTCCGGATGATATCATGGAGCTTTAGATCTAGATAACTTAAATAAATCTCTGACAATATTGGAGCAACTGCCGAACCTATGCATATTCCACGTTTCTGAATGAAATCTCGATTACCGTGTTGAACCACAGTTGCCTTTAAATACAGTTCAAGAATCCTAAGGAAGTCGGCTACCCCAATCCCAGAATGTGACTGGAATCTAACAAGATTGTTTTCAAGAAACTGACCTACGCAGTCAAGTAACGTCTTGGGTTCTAGCGAATAATACAAGTCTTTGATATCCATCGAGAAAAGAGTGCAGTGTTTACTATGAAAAGGCTCCAATTCCGTCACTAGGTCATCTGAGCAACGTAGGGTCAATGGACTTCCGACATCTAAGCCACTCAAGGACTTTTGAAGAAAGGACGACACTATTTTTGCCAAGTGCCGTACCTAATGTCTTTACATTCGCTTGATGAGGAAAGACTGTTGTAGCGCCGTCAAAGACTAAAAAAAATAACTCTAGACACAGGAGCGTGCTGGGCTCACATGAATCGGAAATTTCGGGTCATGGCGCGAATGAAAAACGGGCGTTGCAGTGCAGTTCTCGGGCCCAAAGTAAAGTGCATTTATCCTGCCATGCGGGTAGTTCGTACTCCGCTAAATAATAAGTTGCTTGCGGTGTTGAAATCCATGGAAAATATTGAGCCTCGTCAGCGAGATATGAAGCTTATTCGAGTGTGGTGTTCTTGAAAGAGCTTTCTTCTAAATCAGTGGTCTCCAACCGTTTTGACTACTTGGCCGGATCGGGGTTCAATTGCAGTCTAGAGGGGCCGGGAAATGAATAAATAAATCTTAATAAGAAATAAACATAATACATAGAATATCACACAAATAAAAAAAATGAAAGTATATGAGTAAAAAATATAAGGGATTAAAAATAAAATTTATGTTGAAATTCAACATTTTGCTAATAATGGCATCCCCAATAATTAGAAGCCAGGAAACCCACACGGCGTAAATTAAAGCGCTAGGGACATTGGCATGTTTACGCAGGCAAGAAGACTAATGGCGATGACAGAACTGACGCTAAACATATGCAATAGGTTCGAGAAAATACACTACGTCTAATAGACATAGGAAAGCAACGGGATTTATGCTTACGTTGTTACACAGATATGAAACACGGAACTAAGAATGGTGATTCTGGTCATGTTAATGACCAGCTAATAATATTTTTATTGGACCCCCTTATTGATAGGTACATTTTCCTAGTTTTTTTATAATATTTTTTGGTTTACGCGCTTGGTGCGTATGTCACGCCGTTTCGCTGTGTGCGCTCATTTTTGCGCCAGGAGTAGTGGGAATGCAGAAAACGAACCGGGGTCAGAGCTTTATTGGAAATAAAGCGGCCGGCCAGGGGCCAGTCGGAAGACCTCCGCCTCGCCCCTGGCCCCTGGTTTGCAAACACCGGTTCTAAATTTATCAAAAACAAACGTTACGTCGTTTTCTAGTAAGCGTGATATATTTTTATGCATTAAATGCTACTGGTATTACTTTAGTTAAAATTATTCGCGCTGAAGAAGGTATTATGGATGCTGCATTTAATTTAAATCCCCACGTAACTTCTCTTCCGAATGCAAAATTTAGAAACCGAGCTGTCATCACGCGTATTACACGCAGTTTGATGGAACTATTTTGTTTTTTCACGCTCGTCTTGTTCGCTTGTACCTTCCCGGATTGAATGCGTCTCAGCTGATTGAATAAACGAATTTAGTTGTACTCAAAGACCCGCATTGAATATTGATTCTCACGTTAAAGGATCGATACTTTCAAGCTAATTACTACCTCAGATATGAAATAATATGCATTCCGGTTAGGTTAGATACGTTGCACAACAACAAAACGATTCGGGATTTGATGTTCCTCTGCAATGCGATAAGATTTATCGATTTATCCATGCTGTTAGGCCACATCTCCTTATGTGTTCTTCGTATATCTATATTGTTTCGATTGTTTCATCTTTACAATTTGCATAAGACAGCACACATGACTCGCTTACGATTGATATATAAACATATTTAAAAAAACGTGCTTTTGAGTGCTACCCCTCATAGTTTGATAGCATGCGTAGTTTTTGACAGCATATTAATGCAGATGTATGATTCTTAATTTTTTCATATATTTGAATATATGTGTTGTTTATATATATATATTAAATTAATATCGAGTTTGGAAGCTCAGCTCTTAGTGAATATCAAAAATAGAGGAACAAAAATTCGCTCCATCGTTTAGCTTCTTTAGGTGTACCGATGGCCAAAAATTGGCGTCAGGCGCTTCCAGTTCACTTATCCGCCCCCGTAGCGTATTCCCCTTTAACTTTTACACCGTGTGCAAAATTTCGTTCAACCGGACCGTGTTGAGAGTGAAAAATACAGTCAATTTAAAGACAAAAAGTTATGATATTGTCGCGGAGTAAGGTGAAGCGACTATAAAATTAACTGAAAAGAAAAGCGTGATCGGCGAACTTGTGTCAACCGAAATAAAGAACGAGAGTCGTGACATAGGAAAAGTGTGCGGCGATTTGTGCGGCGTAACAGCAAGGGAGAGCGAGACTGATCGACAAGGTCGCGGGCAGCTCCTTATCTACTGTGCGTTAGCATAGCAACAATTCGGCCCATAAGGTTTGAGCATCGAACGTTCGGAGAGCGAATGATCATGCAGCTTTGTGAACACGAGACTAGGGCGAAATGATAGAAGTTACGCCCGAAAAAGAATACTGGCGCTGCAGCGGCCGCAAGAGCTAGACGTGTGTTACATTGGTTCGCTCACTATTCAGGTTTTCCAGCGGTTTTCTGCTTGATTGTGCCACTATTCCTACACCATCGCAAGGAGGAAGTGGTAAGTAACATTCTGGATATCATCGTTTTTCAATGTTCGACCGTTTTTTGCCGGAGTAACTTCGATTCTTCAGGGCATAGCGTGCCGCCGTCATCGCTAAGCCCTATCATCAATATTGCGACAACGAGTGGCAAACCCTTAAGTCCTTCGAGACCCGGTTGGACCAGCCTGCCACGCAGGGATTACTACACAAACCGGTAAGCTCTCCAATATCTTTCGTTGTCATGGATGGAGACGATCTTTCGCCGGAAGAATTCTACGCTCCTAACAGCGTCTGAAAAGACGCAACCAAGTAAGCGTATGCGAGGGGCAGAGCGCAAAGCCTAAGTGTGCAGCCCCACCAAAATCAACCAGTCAAGACTGACCTAGCGGCCAAAAACACAGCTAGAGGAAGGAATCCCTCAAGACTTCCCAAGAAGCCGGAATCCCCCAAGGCTGGTCTCTCGATTGCGCGGGGTATTCAAATGAAAACGGGGGACTGCGTGGCGGTACAGCGTAGATAAAACTATCGGGGAACGTGACTGGCGGCATGGCAGCTAGGGACATCTTTCGGCTAAACGAGCCTAAAAACACGATTCTCATTAGAACACTGAATCCCGAAAACGCTACGAGCTACAGTCAACTCACGAAGTTCACGCTCCGAGAGAAGGAATGGGAGGTCGCCGCCCGTCGTTCCGATTACACCCAGAAATGCGCCATTCAAGACCTACCACAGGAAAACTGCAGCAAGACATTGTCGAGAATATCATTCATGACATAAATCTATCCGTCCTGCATGCACGCCGCGTGGGACGCTCCAACTCCGTCCTCATTATCCTCGAAAGCGACCGTGTACCCTTTTGGGTCCGGTACGGAATGTCGACCTTCGACGTTACATCTATAAGTGGGAGGTAGACATTTGCACGACCTGTGGCAGCGTTGTACAAGGGGGGGGGGGGGATGTCGTCCCTACCATAAGGATTGCCGTTGCACTGCGTGCCACGCGCCCAACATGACACTCAGTCATGTTGGCCTACCATCCTGCGGAATTTTCGGCAAGAGTCATCCAACAGGGGACAAGAAATGCAAGCTACTTTACAAGTCCCAGCAAATCCTAGTCAAGCGCAATTGGGATCGTCTCCAGCAGGCTCCGGCAAAGCGCACGCCATTCCGAGCCGAATTAAATAGACTTCGCTCCTATGCCACCTACAACGCGGTCACGGAGCCGCACGCCAGTGAAGCGGCAAAACCCGCGGATACCTAGCAGAAGCCGCTCCTGGTCCTGACAAAGTGTTGGCTGGAGGGGCTCAAACCAGTTCAATAGGGTTGCGCCGCCCGCCAGAGAAGTCCGAGGCGAAGAAAGCAAAGGTCAAGGCGGCCAACAACTCTAGAAACTCGGACTTGAGCGAGTCTTCGCAGGATGGTTGCCCAGCTTCGCGACGAGAACCGACGGCTGTTGGGCGGACTCGAACGGACCGAAGCAGGAATGAGCCAGCCTACGCAGCAGTTGGAAGCGGGGGCGACACTGTCGTCACTAGATCAGGAACAAGATTCCCACCTTTCACAACCTTCGATGTAAACGCTGCCATCTCCGCGGCCTCAAGACGAAGTCCGCTTCCGGTCTTGACGGAGGTCCTAAAACAAGATGCTCCGGCCACCTTCAACATGACGTGGTTTACAAGCTTCCGGCTTACTTCAACAAGGTTTTGCCACTACAGGCAGATATCTCCCTTCTTGTGAGACGGCGAAGGTGTTGATGATTCGCAAGCCCGGAAAAGAGCCGTCCATCGACGGGCTGCGTCCCATCTCGCTCCCCTCATGTGCCGGGAAACTCAGGGAAGCCTGTCTATGTTTATTTATTTATTTATTTATTTTAAATATTTGTTTACCCTCAGGGGCCGTAGGCATTACAGAGGGGAGAGCAAAGTTGGGATCAAAACCCCCAGTGCAATGTATAATTATTCACACTCATCAAAAAAATATTGTAAGAGCTGAACTAAAAAGTGCTGTATCAGTTATGAATGAAATTGGTTCGGGAAGGGGGTTCCAGTCGACTGATGTGCGAGGAAGAAGAAGATTCGAATGTAGTTGTGATAGCGACAGGTACCTGAACTTTGCGCTGATGATCATGACAAGCAGAGATATAAATGGGACAAGTGATTGGTTTGTCGCGAAGCACAGAGTTATAAATTTTTTTTAAAAATAAGATGAGGCGTGACTGCTTACGTCTTCTGAAGAGGGGCAGGGTATTGAAGTAGATTTCATAGAAGTTAGCTAGATGTATAACGATAATAAGAAAAATAATTTTTTTTTTATTT
>JAZHYW010024248.1:0-12197 GCA_037355805.1 Ixodes ricinus
CTTCGTCCCAGCTCCAACACACTAATCAGGCTTTGATAATACGGGGCTCACATGTCCTGCCGTTCATCCCTTAAGGGCTTGCGGTGCTCGCAGGGGTTCCGCAGCAGGCCCGGCTCCTAGGCGATGTCCTTCTCCGTCTCTGACTCGATCTCTTGCGTCGTCTCGCCTCTCGCGGGGTCACCTCTCCAGCGGCCTTGCGTCCTCGGAGTCCTTCTCCAAACTCCGCACTTTCTCGGCGTCCCGCGTGTCGGTGTTCTTCACCCCGTACGGCGAGCTCCTTTTTCTCGGGCTTCCCTCGACGCGACCCCGCCAACAACTGTCCCTCCCTTCAGCAGTTCATCCTCCCCCTCTCCCCAGTTCCACGAAGTCGACGTCACCACAATCCCGAAACCCCCGGTCTGCCAATGGGTCCGTCCCGCCTGCCAGAGCGTCTGGACCCACACCTGCAAGCCGTTACGGGACCGAGGAGAAACTGGACATCCGACACCTAACTCGGGCGGCGCTCGGCAGTGGTAGTGCGACTTGTCGCTCGGCGGGGCGAGGGGTGGGGGATGGAGGAGGCAAGCAGGAATGTCATGGTCGAAGGCTCCAAAATAGAGCCAGAACCAGAGTTCTGTTTGCCAGTGAGTGAGGAAGCGCCCCTGCAAGCCGTTATCGGCTGCGAGAAGCAACGGGACGTCCGACACCCCTCGGGCGGCACTCGGTCGCTGGTGGTGTGACCTCTCCCCAACGCGACAAGGTGGGCGAGGCCAGCTGGAATGCCGTGTTCGGAAGTCTCCCAAATAAGGTCAGGCCGACATACAGAACACCACACTCGCCACCACATAAAAAGATAAATGTCCTCGTGTCGATCATTCCTAAAAGTCATTCAACGTTCCGCACGCACCGCCTGTACCGCAGTTGAGTATGTTGACCGCTCTTGGGTAGAACAAACATGGCCCCTCTGGCTACTAAGAGTACACGGGAGTCTGTTTTCCGAGTCACACCACAGCCCCACACATCAAAGCCCGACAATATAGTCAAAGCTTCTCGACTTGTTTAAATATTAGAAACTTGGAGGAACTCCCATACTGTTGCAAAAATCAAAACTCAAAATGATACATTACACATCCCAACTTAGGTGGGTGCTCAACCCACCATGACTTCTAAGCGGGTAGCGGCATGGTGCAATAAGCGGGCTTGAGGAAAGTGGCATTCCGACTATCTCAACATTAGTGTTTGCTAGCTGGGAGGTTGACATCATAGGTAGGCTTTGTAATGCTTCCTCTTCGGCAAGCAGTGGCTGGAAAAGCTCTGACTGGAGGTCAATGCCAGCGTGGGCGCTTTAGTGAAACAGCCTTCGGCTGGCTGTCCTCCGCCCTCTCTGTCCGAAGCCCGCCTGCGGACCGCCTCCCCCTGCCGGTCGGAAGCTGGTGATTCCGCTTCATCACGAAATTTACGGGGGTCTGCCTGCCAGTCGGAAGCGGGTGGTTCCGCGTGAATAACAAATTTAAGGCAGTTTGTGTGCACGGTTGCTCTAGCCCCTTTAGCTATTTAGCTTACCCTAAATGTCACAGGCGAAAGCTGTTCTTTGACGCGATAAGGTCCCCTCCATTTTGGACTCAACTTCTTGGCCAGACCAACCCCTCCCCGCGGTTGCTCTACGTACACCCTGTCCCGACCGTGAACAAAGCCCGCTGAGATCCCTTCTCGTAATGCCGTTTCTTTCGAGACGCCGCTTCCTTCAGAATCTCCCTCGCGATGTCATGCGCAATCTGCAGGCGAGAGGTCAGCTCAGGGCGGTAATCGTCCAAAGAGCCATCCGGAACTCTGTGCGGGCCGTCCATGACTGCATTCGGCACGTCGGGGTCACGCCTGTGTAACAGGTAAAACGGCGACTCATCACAGCGCTCATGAACCGCGGTATTGTACGAGAACACCACGTACGGAAACCACAGAATCCCAGTCTCGTTGGTCTTGAGGTACGTGGTGCGAAAGAAGGCTCGCGAGTGTCTTGTTGAGCCTTTCGACCGCTCCGTTGCATTCCGGGTGGTAAGGCGTAGTCTTCCTTTTGTCTACACCCAATAACTCGCAAATGTCTCTCATCAGTCTTGAAAGAAAATGTGTGCCCCGATCTGTCAAAAGCTGTCTCGGAACTTCATGTGGCAAGACGATCTTGTCGACGAAAGCTCGCGCAATGCTCTCCGTCGTTTGATCTGGAAGCGCCACTACTTCGGCATACTTGGTCAGGTGGTCGGTGACGACAAGTACATACTTATTTCTTGGTGATGGTGGAGTGGACCCATTATGTCCATAGCCATTCGCTCGAAAGAGCGCGTCACCCCGGGGAACTGCTGCAAAGGGGCCTTTTTGCGAAGCTTTGGCGACTTTCGTTCTAGACAGGAGGAGGAGTCAGCACAGTAGGCTCGAATGTCTTGCCCCATCCGGAACCAGAAATAGTATCGCTCCAACCTCCTCCGCGTTTTTCAAACCCCAAAATGACCCGAGTAGGGCAAATCGTGAAAAAGCCTTTAGCGCCTTTGGAACGTACAATCTCGGTGCCACAACGTTTTCCCACGTCTCCCCGCTGCGCGCCTCTTTTGATTTGGGCGGGTGCGTCTGCGCAGGGTTGCTTCGTCATCTACGAAGAACTCTCCAGCTCCTGCGTTTTTTCTTGTTAGTCTCCAAAGCTCTGAATATCTACGCTAACTCTGAGTCCTTAAGCTGCTCAGCGCGGAGATCTGCAAGGTCGATAGCCGGCACAAATTCACGTATAACAGCCACGACGCCGACGGGGGCCCTGGTGAGAGCGTCGGCATTCGCGTGTGCGTTACCAGGCCTGTACATATCTCAAGATCACATCTTGCAACTGCAGGTTTCAGCGAGATAATCGAGAACACAGATTTTTTACGTTCATCAAACATTTCAGCGGCTGACAGTCGGTCACCAGCCTGAAACGGCGGACCACAAATAGCAACGAAAGTGACGTACCAGCCCACACTAAGGCCAAGCATTCCCGCTCGGTAGCGCCGTTACGCTGCTCCGGGTCACTGAATTGCCTGCGCTCTTAGAATAAAGGGTATGGATAGTCCTCTCCTAAAGTGAAGGAACGGTCTTGTAACCTATGTTCCTTAGAAAGGAGAAACGTTCGTCCCTGAAGCAGGGGAGCAAATTGTTCCTCCGTCGCCTGCATCTCATTATGGCGGACCTGAATCAGCAAACCGAGCTCAATAATGCTTAACGAGGACGCTATGCGGCTCTTGTATGGGACGAGAGGAGCAGCAAATAAAAGCGCAACACGAGCTTTCCGCGAATTGTGTATATTTCCGAAGCCAGATTCCCCTGCAGGCGCAGAAACTTGCGTTTCGAAAGCTGTTACTCAGTCTTCTCGTCGTCAGCACTGCGATGTTAAACCGAGACAACCTATACCCAGTTAATTCACGCACTTTTACGTCTTACCTTTGATTTTATTTGAGTCACAATCCCTTCGTCAACCGCACAGCATGGAGAAATTGCAAACCAATCCGCGAAACCAAAAGCTGTCTCAAAGAACAAACTCGACGCCGCTGTTTATCGCGTAGCGTGAAAGAAATTAAATCGCTTGCCACCAGATGGCAGCGTCAAGCAGAGTGATTGCAAGTAGCTAGGCTAGGTGGCGCTAAAGGCCGCCAGATTCATGTACTTCCAAAAAAAGTTTTTTTCAGGCCATTATTCCGCTTCGGGATCCTCTACTATACACATGTAGACACATTACGCATACTACAAATATCAGATGAACATACATTGAGCGCATACACATACATGGCACATACAAACATCAATATAACAGCACACGAACCCGAACACTACACCCGCGCTCTGCGTTTCCGTCTTTTTTACTGGTCGCTTTGAACGTACGGAATTTCTGGGTGTCTGCCTACAATAAAAAACATTCCCAGCACGTTGATTTTTTCTAGCAATGTCATACCTCTGAGAGTATTTTGAATGGCTCAGGGGATGAACCTCTTAATAAAAAAATGAAAGCCGTTTACAACTCCCTGTAACGCCGAATCAGAAGCGCAGCTCTTGAGGAGGAGGGGAAGGCGCGGGGGGGGGGTCACGCGACCTCGGGGAGGGGGGGGGCTCACGTGGCCTGGGAGTCACGTGACCTCGAGTAGGAGGGGGGGGGATTCCCGCTGGCCCAGCGGGGAAATTTTCACGCTAGATTTAGCGGAAACTTTCGCTAGATTTGGGGGAGAATTTCCCGCTAGATTTAGCGGGGAAAATTTTCCGCTAGATTTAGCAGGAAAATTTTCCGCCAGATGTAGCGGGAAAAATGTCCCGCTAGATTTAGCGAGGAAAATTTTCCGCTAGATTTAGGAATTCTTCGCTAAATTTAGCGGGAAAATTTTCCGCTAGATTTAGCGGGAAAATTTTCCGCTAGATTTAGCGGGGAAAGTTTTCCGCTAGATTTAGCGGGGAAATTTACCCATCATGCACCGCGCGGTTACGCCGACGGCGACGCCGACGCCGCTCAAGCCGGAAACGGGCGCCTAGAGAGCTGCGCTCTAAAAGTAAACGCTCAATCATTCCGTAATTATTCGAAATCGAATAAATCAAGCCGCTCCAATGCGGTTCGAAGCCATAAGTTTGTTTCCCCGAACTGCACGTCGTAGCCTATATTTCTATTGTAGTGTTTGCTTTTCTACTTCTGCTGTTCGCGCACGGCTGCAATTACCATCTTGAATTAATCTCTGTAGAGCGGATACTCACTCAGCTAAAAGTTGTGCTTCACGGGCAGAGAAATTGCTTTTCGATCAACATCAATGCTGTCAAAGCCGCGACTTGCGGCAGGTGTTGAGCGTACGGAGCTACGCCGTGGTGAGCTCGAAAACTTCTAGCGCTCATCCCGGCGCGCCACTTGAAGATCAGTTTCTCTGGGAACCGTAGTATACTTAAACAGCAAAATAAAGGGTAGCTTTTTTTCCCAATTTTACCTACTATTTTTTTAATGTTAAAATTCTACACTGCAAATATACGTACATTCCGTCGCAACATTGTACTGTTCAGTCCTTTCCCCAGAGCGCAATCGCTCTCGGGGAGGACACAACCGACAGTCACATTGGCCACTGTACGATTGGAGCTTACGGTTCAGACCAGCGTTCCATCGCGACTATCTGGACGCCGATCGATTGCACCTAATTCCTCAAGTGGTCCAAAACGCTTAAATGTAAAGAGGAATGTCGACCTGGAACACTCCGCCCCCTTCGATCACGGCCCGGCCAGCGGCATCAATGACCGACAGTTAACGTCATCTCATCTTGTTGTTGCACCACTGATCCGCGAACACACGGTCGCATCGGCGATAATTCCAGTCTTTCAGTTCACAACGTACAACACTGCCATCACGATGTTTCTGCTATGTTGCTGACACGCAGAAATACAGAGCCATGTTGATTGCCGGTTGGCACTCGGCATTGGAAAACAGAACCGCACAGAGCACGGAAGGCACCCAGGCAGCCGGCACCAAAACCTCCCTGTCTTGGACGCAGTTCCCTACGATTTCCATTACGTCGAAAACGTCGACTACAAATCCGCGTGGTTCCGCTACTGTAGTTCCGCGTGGGTCCCGCGATTCGGAGAGGCTGGCTATCTTACCCAGTGTACGTAGCGCTGCTGGCACTGCTCAGGAACTTCGCTGTTTCTAGCGGCTTCGTTTGCTCGTTTGATAAAATTAGTTATAAAAGCGTCATTGCAACCAAAATGTTCTGCACGTTTGGACTAGGACGGACATACAGGCGGCCTTCGCTGCCGCTGACTCACTCAACTCAAAAACAATTATTAAACAACGTAATGCTACATGCCTGTAAAACGAAACCGAAAGAAGATGAGCCGGGAGGGCGAAAGCTTTCTCCCGTCTGCCTGGGGAAGGAGAGAAAAAGTCTCGTTCCTCCCACCTTTTGTGTCGTCGAGGGTCAGTAGAAGGGAGGAAGACGCGCCGTTGCTGCGACTCCCTCCACCTTTTCTTAGAGTGTGCTGGAAAATGCCTCGGGGTGCTGTTTAAACTCAAACACCTGAGACAGCACCGCGCCAGCGCAAACTTTGAAGCATCAGTCAAAGCACAAACGTCTGAGTTGAAATCTTGGATGCCTGTTACCAGTTTGTTTTTGAGCTCTAGGAAGGCGTTTTCTGCCTCAGAGGTCCATTTGAATCTAACATGCTTGGCCGTCAAGGCAGTCAAAGGTTGGCCACTTTTGCAAAATTCTCAACGTGCCTCCGATAGAATCCGACTAGACCCGGAAACTCCCTTACCTTGCTCCACGCCCGTAGGCAGCGAGAGGTCCGAATGCAGGCTAATTTAGAGGGTCGTGTCTGACACCATCGGTGCATACAATATGACCAAGGTATTTCACTTATTTTTGAAGGAATTGACACTTGGAGGGCTTGAGCTTCAGACCCACCCCCATCGAAGCGCTCCAACACCTTCTTGATGTCTGACAAATGTTTCTCAAAGCTGTTGCTGTAGAGTGTAGATTGGGATGTCGTCCATATAGACGAAGCACAGCTTGCCTAACAGTCCGGTCAAAATGACATCCGTGGTCCTCTGCCACGCCGCGGGAATGTTCCCGGATCCCCATGGGCACTCTCTTCCACTTGTAGTGACCGGCCGGGGTGTTGAAAGCTGTTTTCTCAGCGTCAGCCGGGTCCATTTTTATCTCAGAACCCCGACGCGAGATCTCCCACAGTGAAATGCTTTGCTGGTGCAAGCTGTGACAACGTTTCTTGGATGTTGGGAATCGGGTAGAGATCGATCCTGGTCACCGAATTGAGTTTTCGAGTATTCGACAATAAAACGATACGACCCATCCGGCTTCTGCAGGAGCAGAGCCGGGCGTCCCACGGAGACTTTGGATTCTCCACAGAAGTCTTTTTCGGTCAAATCCTGCACCTGCCGCTCCATCTCCTCGCGCTGGAAAAAGGGAATCCGGTAGGCGCTCAAGTAGACCGGCGGAGAGTCACAAGTGACAATGCGGTGCTGAATTGCGCCGCACTTTCCAGGATCAAGACTAGATGACGCAAATACCGCCCCGTGATGGTCAAGCACTGCCTGCAAGCCTCTCTTTCCAGAACACTCAGATGGGACAAATCGAACTGAACCCCCCACTGGTTTTTCCTCCGGCGACATCCTGAGCCACACAAACTGACTCCACCGGATCCTCAATTGCAGTAGTGAAGGTCGCCACCACCTTGTTTCTAGGGCAGGCTATGCTGGCCTTGCGTAAAGTTGACAACGCGAATCGGAACTTCGCGCTTTTCGCCAACCGACACAAGCAACCCGCAGCCTTTGGGCCATTGGACTGACCATCTTCGGGTTCCAACACCCCCACTGCACCAACCTCCACATCTGAGGACAGAACGCAAACGCAGGTTCGCTCCGACATTACCAGCACTATCGTGTTCTTGGTCACCCTGGCATACACTGCCAGGTGGCAGCTTTCCCCTCTTTCTTCGTTTTTTAACGATGCATCCTTTCCTATCGCCGCCTTCGTTTGATTAGTAAGAATGGGGACCGCATCATCCTTTAAGCGTAAATGATTTTCACTGAGGATTAAGTCCACACCCTGACTGCGCAAAGAACCCGCCCCATTATTCCGGATACGGTTTCGGAAAAAGACACGCCATCGGAGCATACACCAACAGGAATGAACGAAACTCTGGTTGCCAAGTTGAAACTTCGGGAGATAACGACCGCTCACTCCCAAGTGGTTGCCGGTGATGCCCACAAACCGCATCATTTGTTCAGTACCTGCCAAAAGAGACTCCGTGTTGCCCCTTTCCCGAAGTGAACGGAAATCTGTTTCCCTAATCAGCGTTACGTCCGACCCCATGTCCAGAAGAAAATCAATTCTTGACCGTTTACCTCACATTTTACCATCGGGCATATTTCGTCGAAAATCCCAACTGCCGCTATGCGACCACTCTCGGCGCTCTCCCTCGCTCCCCTTCCGGCAAGGGAGGCTCCACACGTTTTCTGAACTCATCTGCTCAGATGCCGGCTGTCCGACAACTTCTTTGGATTTAGACTCCGCTGGCCAAGCCCTCTGACTGCGGTTGATTTCGTCTAGAGTGTTCGGACAATATCGGGCTATGTGGCCGTAACCCCGACATGCGAAACACTGTACTCCGCGGCCCTGCGGACGTTACCGTCTGCTGTCACGTCAGATTCCCCGGTAAAGCTCTTGTGCTGAAGTTCCCCTAGAAAAATGATTTTTGACTTTTTATTGAAAGCGTGTTGACTTCTTGTTGACTGTGATTACATTCTTTTGACTCTGACTTTCTGTTGACATGGTCAACAGAAAGTTTGTTGAGATAGCGCCCTTCCTGCTAATCTGCTCCTTCCTTCCTTGTTGTTTTGCGCTATTTTATTCATGATGGACAACCAACTAACCCGCCAGCTTATCTTTTGCGGTGCTTAAACAGTTTGTGACCAAAACAAAGCAATATTGCATGAGCTTGCTAACACCGAATCTAATGCTGAGGAAGTCGCACTTTTGAATCATGACGATCGGCAGTTGCGTCTTGTCTGTACGCGCACGAAAATGGCGGCGCCCACAACAATGTAAGGGAACGTAGTCCCGATAGTCTAAGCGCAGCTCATTTAGTGGCGCTAGGAGTGCCGATACTCAAAGAGCAGCTCGTTTAGTGGCTCTAGGACACTGAAAGATGGGAGCTGGCTCTTGTAGCTTGGAACGTAGTATAAAAAAAGCAAAACAAACTATAGTGGGGAATCGCAATGACGCATGTTCGAAATGTGAGCCGCAATATTCTGTTCTGCTCCCTGGAGCCTCACTCAACACTTGAGAGCTACGAGCCCAAAGCTTAAATTCTTTTTTATGGTATTATGAGAACGATATCGGGCTAGAATATTGAAGACTTCTCAAAGGCATACTAGTCTAGTCTGGCCCGAGTATACTGGTACTAACTTACACTGATTCGGAAGCTTCCCCGATGCGGTGAAATTGCGAGAATAAAAGGGGACTATTGATTTCAGTCTTGCATTTACAAAGAAAAGCATGATCACGTAATCGTGGGATCGAAACAACCTGCCTGATGACAGTCGAGCGCGGCTTACGAATTGTGCTAGAGAGCCGCGTGAGAACTCGACTCTGCTTAGTAACAATCAATGTGTCAGCGGACGCACGGGTAGTGGCTCGTATTCAACCACTGCGGTGATGAGAATAGCCGAACTTTAACAATGCGAGCTCAGCACGCGGTTTGCACTTTGCCGATCTCAGTCCGTGGCTATGATTAACGTTGGTGGCGTAGGAAAAGCACCAGACCTCGTGGCCGCTTGTTCTGGATCCCAGTGAGGGGATGAACGATGCTTATATTTCTCGATTCTTTCGGCGATTGCCATTGCCTAGAAACAAAAACTAAGGGACGTTTATTCAGTTATTAACGTTACTGGAATGATTCTAAGATGTATTTCTCGAAAGTTCTAAAATCGTTTCAGAGGCTCCTTTAAAAAAATCTTGAAAGCGTGAGTCCGCGACGCCAGGCATCACGCGATCTTTGCCCCTCTCGTCTTCTATTTTTCTAACTGCTTTTGCTATCCTGAATGCACTATGAATGTACTAGCTGTCATGAGGGGATCGGTGGCCGAGTGGGCTAACCGAACGCATACCAGCTCGGAGCACGTGAATTGAAAACTCGCACTGCAGAACCCAAAGATCCTGGGCTATATCCCTACCCCTGCCCGTTTCAATCTGGATTAGCATCGTACCAGCGTGCGGTCGTGTATCACCACTGGTTGGCGCAGGTTAAAGACACCGGGCTACCGGTTGTACTGCACTGGCTAAATTGTTCGTCTACAGCTCCGAGACAAGTCGCGAAGTTGAGGCGAGCTAACTTCAGACTGTATAAAGATACACACAAAAACAACAAAACACATGGCTGCATGAGTACTTGAAAGTTCCTAAAGTGCACTTGCTTTTCAACGCTTGTGCCGTCCTTCTCTAAATAATACTAAATTCCTATCGTTCTATTGACATCACAAACCACTGAGAACGGGAGATGACCAACCGATATCAACCCCGCGTTGGTGACGGCTATACTTCCTACATGAATCCACTAGTAACCAGTCCTTTTCTGTTTATGACTGGTTCAGCAATGATAGAACCCATACATTGATTATGACGGACGTCAAGATGGTGCGAATTCGACGCTCTCTGGTTGGTCCCATCAGCTAGTACCGTTGAATGAGGAACGCAGTGCTGACTAGAAAGGGCTCTCTTATGCCCATTGTGAGGAAGTGAAGCGACCAGAATAGACTGCAACGAAACGTGACGACCAGTTGTATTGGCATAAAAATATGACTGCCTAGAACTGTCCCCACCCAG
Organism: Ixodes ricinus; assembly: GCA_037355805.1. Classification (NCBI taxonomy): domain Eukaryota; kingdom Metazoa; phylum Arthropoda; class Arachnida; order Ixodida; family Ixodidae; genus Ixodes; species Ixodes ricinus. The sequence continues at coordinate 10,359 of JAZHYW010024248.1, forward strand.
AACGAGCTAACTTAAGCGTAAGCCTTGCGCCGCACGTGAAGTCTAACGAAATTTTGATACTTACTGATTTTCGAAAAAATTGTTTTAACGCATTTGAGACAGACCTGAACTAATGACCTAAATTTCAAGTCACAATAAATTGTTTTCGCGAATTTATTGAAATTTCCAACTAGATTTCAGATGGTGAAATATCTACTGCTGCGTAATATGAGGAAATACATGGGACGTTACAGCCTCTTCCCGACGGGTTACAACAAGTTTGGTAGTGAAAATGAGCGCTAGATCAACTTGTGCCAGGAAAAAATAAAAAAAAAATAATGCCCAAAATATTTATTCTATTTTTTTTACGTGGCGCGTGCTTCGTTTTGCAAATTCTAATCACGGTACTAGAGAGCGCGGGAAAATTAGAGTGTTGGCCAACAAGAAACTTGATTATCATGGGTTACGCCGCAGTCTTTTTATACGACTCTGCTTGCATGGAGAGCTATAATTTTACATCAGTTAAAAGCTTTGCATTTGCTACACAGTGAAACTCGGAATTCCTTAAATGTGAAAATGGCTGACTTCCCGTTCCCGACTTTGTGATGTTTTAAAATAACATCTAAAGCAAAAAAAAAAAGACATTTATGGTTAGTTTTGAAGGAGCTAAAACTGACATCTGTCTCAATAGGCACCAATCCAACAGCTGTAACAACTCAAGCTTCCATTACCCTGTGACGTGCTTCCCCAGCCGCTCACGTCAACAATGCCTTCCAACGGGCGATCCTTGGCGGGAAGGCAGACAGCGCCGATGTGCCCCTGGCTCTCGGCAAAGTCAAAAGGGGCAGTCAACTTGAGCAGAGCTATATCGTTGGGCCACTTTCGGCATCATAAACGACTCGTGAACGGCAAATCCTTGACCTGCGGGCAATGGCGACAACGGTAATTTATTGTTTACAATCGTATAATTCGCATTGTATTATTAATAATTAGTACATTAAAAAATACGTATCGAGAGCCACTGCGAGTGCCGACAATAAAGTAACTACATATCGTTAGCAGACATGTCCACGTTACCCTTAAAAAGTAACTAAATACCGTTACTCGTTACTCGCTCAAAATGTAAATAAATACATTACTCGTTACCGTATCTCAAAAGGAATGCGTTATTTTACCTCAAAATTAGCGAGTTACTTTTTCTGTAACATTGACGGCCAAGTACACAAGTGCTTTTGTTTTATGGTTTATTGTTTTTTTTTATTCAGTAGTCGTTGCACTAAAGCGGTAGCTGCGTCTCGAAGTTTAAATGAATTATTTTCCCCACTTTTGTGAGCACACATCTCCGGCGACGCTGAAATCTCGTTCTACTGACGCGCTCGAATGTACGGCAGTGTTGGTCTTCAGGAACCGTTACAAACAAAAAGTAACTAGGTAGAAGTAACTCGTCACTAGTAATGCGTTACGTACATATCTGATCGCTGGTAACGACATCGCTGGACTAGAACTGCCTCCCACACCTGTTGCTAGCCCCAGACGAGAGGGCCGAATTATGAAGAGTTGTTCCGAAGATGTAATGTGTAATTGGTTTAATCATTAGCTGGATTAATTCTTCTGCCTTGGTATATATGAATGATTCACTGTTATTATATACTGCACTCCGAAATGTCTTTGGACCTACACTCACTTTCACCTCCAGAACCGTAGTGAAAAAAATGTGAGCTTTTCGCGGAACGTTGCAAATTTGCCGAGTCATGTATTTAATTAAGATATATGTAGGTGCATATTATGTTAACTTTACGTCATTTTATCAGTACGTATACGTTACAACAGCTAAAAGCATAATTTATACAGCAATACGTA